>AWOL01S0010747.1:0-48785 GCA_000715115.1 Nicotiana otophora | reverse complement strand
ATCTTCGGGAGGCTATGGAGCTGTTAGGAAAATTTCACTACTTTGATTCCTTGTCGTGCAAAACAATGTTGACTTCAAAGATTCTAAACTTCTGTATTCTATTCTCTCACAGATGGTGAGGACACGTACAAGCGGATCGGATGAACACGAACCCGCACCCCTTGCTAGAGATGCGAGAGGCCAGGGTTGGGGTAGAGGCTGAGGACGTCGACGTGATGTAGCTAGAGAACCCGCACGAGCTGCTTTAGAGGATCCCCCAGTAGCTCCAGCTGGAGGGCAGACACTTGAGATAGCAGTTGCTGCACCAGCCCTCCAGAAGACTCTAGCCCAGTTTCTGAGCATGTTCAACACCTTAGCTCAGATTGGATTGATTCCACTTGCTCCTGCCACATCTTAGGCCGGGGAGGAGCACAGACTCCCATCACCGGTACTCCAGAACAGCGGGTTCAGGTCGACCAGGTTCTAGAGATTGTACCAATGCAACCGGTAGCTCCAGCTCAGCCCAAGGTTAGGGCAGCAACTTCTGAGGTGGAGCAGCTCAGACTTGAGAGGTACAAGAAGTACCACCCACCTACCTTCAGCGGATTAGATACAAATGATGCTCAGGGTTTTCTGGAGGAGTGTCATCGTATTATCCGTACTATGGGTGTAGCGGAGACGAGCGAGATTTCTTTTACTACATTCCAGATTAGAGGAGCAGCTATCAGTGGTGGCGTGCTTATGAGTTGGGTGGTCCAGCTGAGGCAGTTTCACTTACATGGACTCAGTTCTCGAATATGTTTTTGAGGGAGTATGTCCCTCAGAGCCTCAGGGACTCATGGCGCGCAGAGTTTGAGCAGCTGTGTCAGGGTGCTATGACTGTGTTATTGTATGCAGTATGCTTCAGCTATTTGGCCCGACATGCACCGGCCTTAGTTGCCACAGTTCGAGTGAGGGTTCGACAGTTTATTGAGGGACTCCACCCCAACATCCGTAGTAGTATGGACAGGGAGTTGGAGATGGATATTTATTATTAGCAGATTATGAGTATTGCCAGGAGATTTGAGGGCATGTTTGCTCGGGATAGAGAGGAGAGGGAGGCCAAGAGGTCTCGAGAGACTGGTTATTATTCTGGGGCTTGTGTCCTAGTAGCTTGCCATGGTAGGGGTTATGTGAGCCGCCCCATTCATTCAGCTCTTCTAGCTGCCAGCGGTGTTCCAGCTCCTTCTAGGCCCCAAAAGCCTTATTATGCACCGCCAATATCTAGTGTGCTTCCTGCACGGGGTGTTCCTAGTAGCCAGTCCAGCAGACCTGGCCCGAGCCAGTCACAGCAGCCACGCCCTCCAAGAGCTTGTTTTGAGTGTGGCGACACTCGCCATATGGTGAGGGATTACCCCATGATTAGGAGGGGTGCACCTCCACCGACTTGTCAGCCACATCGTGCTCCACCGGGTCCTCAGGCTATGATTATAGCACCAGCTGGCACCCCACCTACTCAGCCAGCTCGAGGTGGAGGTCGGGGAGGTAGAGGTCGCCCTAGAGGGGGAGGCCAGGCCAGATACTATGCGATTCCTGCTCGTACAGAGGCAATTGCTTCTGATTCTGTCATTACAAGTATTGTTCCGGTCTCTCATAGAGATGCGTCGGTATTATTTGACCCAGGCTCTACATATTCTTATGTGTCCTCTTATTTTGCCCCGTATTTGGGCGTATCTAGGGATTCTTTGAGTTCCCCTATTTATGTTTCTACTCCTGTGGGAGATTCTCTTGTTGTGGACCGCGTGTATCGGTCATGTTTGATTGCTCTTAGTGGTTTTGAGACCAGAGCCGATTTATTATTGCTCAGCATGGTGGACTTTGATATTATTTTGGGCATGGACTGGTTGTCGCCCCATTATGCTATTCTTGATTGTCACGATAAGACCATGATGCTGGCTATGCCAGGTTTACCGCGATTAGAGTGGAGAGGTACCTTAGAGTATACTCCTAGCAGAGTTATTTCTTTTTCTTAAAGCTCAACGAATGGTTGAGAGGGTGTAACGACCCGACTTGTCGTTTTAAGAAATTATGCCCCGTACAGTGACTTAAGGTCTCGATAAGCTTCACAATATGTATTATGACGCGCGTGTGTGGTCGAGTTTGGTTTTCGGAAGATTCAAAATTTAATTTAAAGAAATATTCTCATTTTTAAAGCTTAAATGGAAAGAGTTGACCGGGGAGTTGACTTTTGAGAAAACGACTCCAGAATGAAATTTTGATGATGGCAATAGCTTCCTATGATCATTTCGGACTTAGGCGTATGTTCGGATTTGGATTTGGAAGTTCGTAGGACAATTCGACACGTTTTGGCGAAAGTTGGAAAATATAAGATTTTGGAAAAGTCCGACTGAAGGGTAAATTTTGATAACGAGGTCGGATTTTGATTCCGAAAATGGGAATAGCTCCCTTACGTCAATTATGATTTGTGTGCAAAATTTGATGTTATTCTAGATTGATTTGATACGTTTTAGCATAAAATATAGAAGTTGAAAGATTTGAAAACTTATAATTCGGTTTGGTGCGCGATTTGTAATTCCGGCGTTGTTTGGCACTGTTTGATGTGGTATTATTGGTTGAGGTCCCGAGGGGATCGAGTGTGTTTTGGGGTGGTTTCAGACCAAACTGGAGCTGTTTGGACTACTGTTGCTGAAGTCTGGTTTCCTTCTTCGCGAACGCGTTGGGAGTCCCACGTTCGCGAAGAGGAATTTGAGGGACTGATGGTTTGGCCTTCGCGAACGCGAAGATGTGGACGCGCGTGAAGAAGGATCAGGGCAAGCCTTCGTGAACGCGGCCCAGGCAATGAGAACGCGAATAAGAAAGGAAGATTGGGGCCTGGGGTCGTTTGGCCTTCGCGAACGCGAACGCGAATGCGAATGCGAATGCGAAGGAGTTGGTCAAATGGTCATCGCGAACGCGATGAGGAGTTCGCGAATGCGATGAGGAAATGATGGGGAAGAAACAGTTGGCCTTCGCGAACGCGACGAGGAGGTCATGAACGCGATGAAGGATTTGAGGCAGTTGGGTTTTGACCTTCGCTAACGCGAAGCAATGGTCGCGAACGCAAAGAAGGCTTATCTGGGCAGAATTAAAAGTCCCAAAAACAGGGGTTTGAGTTCATAACTCAAAATCAAATTTAGAGCTCGGTATAAGGTGATTTTTGGAGAGATTCTTGCGTGGGTGTTTGGGGTAAGTAATTCTTATCTAGTTTTGATTAATTGCCATGATTATGTCTTTGAATCCATCATTTAATTCGGATTTAATGGAGGAAAAATTAAGTTTTTTGTAAAATCTTCCAAAAATAAAAATTTACGATTTGGAAGTCGAGTTGTTATTGGAATTCGATAAAATTAGTATGGTTGAACTCGTATCGGAATGGGTGTTTGGATTTCATGAAAATTATGTCGGGTTCCGAGAGGCGTGTCCCGCGTTGACTTTTGTTGACTTTTTGGAATAAAATTTTAAGTCGACGTATTATTATCCAGAATTGTTTCTGATGAATTTTAATGAAGCTATACAATTAATTTGGAATATCGGCATAACTTCAAAGAGGTAAGTGTCTTGCTTAACCTAGAGTGGGGGAATTTTTCCCTAGGCATTGAGTCTTATGTGCAATTTGTGTAATTGAAAACCATGTACGCGAGGTGACGAGTACGTACTTGGTTTATATGTGCAAATTTTATTGAGTTAAAGTCTAGGGCATATTGTGTAGTAAATTGGATAATTGTCGGCATATATTTAATCATCTACTTGTTGTGCCTAAATCCTTGTTGTTGACTCCGTTGTTATATGACAATGCGATGCGATTGTTATTTGATTATTTATGAAATTTCATGAATTTGCTGGTTGATAATTATGGGAATTTAATTTCATTTTGAATTTTTCCCTCTGCAAATAATTAATTAAATGAGCTTAAGAAGAGGTGTTTATATGATTATTAAAAATTTGATTTTTATGAAGACTTTGCTTTATGTTGAGTAATTTCTATCTCTATTGATTGCTTTTGGCTATTTGTTGTGAAATTAATTGACTTGGTTGTAGCTTTGGAATTTGGTTGTGGCCATTGAGAAAATTGTGATATGAATTGATTTTGTTATGTTGCTGTGATAATTTCCCGTGTAAATTGTTGTGTTGTGTGAGTTTTTATTTTGGGGAGATAAGGGTGGCATTGCACCGTTGATATTATGTGGTTATAAGGGTGGCATTTCACTGTTGTGTTTGTTGGAATATTGTCGGGGCAGAGCGATAAGGGTGGCTATAAGAGCGATAAGGGTGGCAATATGAGCGATAAGGGTGGCTATAGGAGCGATAAAGGTGGCAATATGAGCGATAAGGGTGGCTATTGGTATTGTCTGGGCGGAGCGATAAGGGTGGCTATAGGAGTGATAAGGGTGACAATAGGAGCCATATGGGTGACTATTGTCAGGGACGATATGTGATGATTTGGGGTTGATGATTTTTATGTGATATTGTGATTTTTCTTGTGTTTATTTTTATGCCTTGTGCAATTGGTCTTGTTGATAGTACATTGATAACGATCTGTTTTATGTTGAAATTGAGAACCTGTGGCTATTGCCAGGCGGATTATTAATTAAAATGTGGGCACGAGATGCCGTGAGTAAATACTGAGGATATTTGACACGTGAATTGTCCGTGCAGTTGTAATATGAAATGTGGGCACGAGGTGCTATAATGAAATGATAATGATAATTGGCACGTGAATTATCGGTGCAGTTATGATATGAAATAAGGGCACGAGGTGCTGGGAAAATATGATGATTTAACTATGAGAACGAGGTGCCGTGGAAATATAAAAATGGGCTGAGACCCGTATTTTGATGGTTATAAAATGAGGTGTCACATGATGACTTTTTAATTGAAAGAATTATATTTAAAATATTTATTTGTAAGGATTTTTACTTAGAAAGTATTATATGAAAGAATTGTATTTGAAAGATATTTATTTGAGGAAATTATATTTGAAAAGATTTATTTAAAGAATTATATTTGAAAAATAATTATTTCAGAAAATTATATTTAAAAGAGGGTTATCTGGAAGAATTATATGTGAAAGACATTTATTTGAAGGACTTGATTTAATTGGGTGTAATTGTGTTTATTAATTGTTGAGTGATATTAATGGTATTCTTGTTGTCTGTTGTGCATATCACTGGTTGTTTTATCCTGCCCTTATTATTATTTGTTTCCTATTATTTTGTATATTATATTGCACAGGTTATTAGACTAGTGAGTGTCTTGACTATACCTCGTCTCTACTCTATTGAGGTTAGTCTTGATACTTACTGGGTACCGACCGTGGTGTACTCATACTACACTTCTGCACATTTTGTGCAGAGCCAGGTATTGAAGATAATAGACTTGAGCGGAATTAAAACGGGATAGTAAGGATTCAAGGTAGAGCTGCTTGGTCATCGCAGTCCCTTGGAGTCTTTTCATTTCATTGTACTGTTAACTTGTAATCAAATAGTATTGTATATTCGGTCCTCGTGATCATTCTATGTATTAAATTAGAGTTCGTGACTCAGTACTACCAGTCTTAGGAGGTTGTATATTGTAATTTTTTCCGTTGTTAGTTTTTATTACTTAGTTTAAAAACAAAATGGTTTCAAAAATGTAATGGAAATCGGCTTACCTAGTCTTAGAGACTAGGTGCCATCACGACTTCTGTGGTGGGATTTTGGGTCATGACAGAGGAGGTGAGACACGTATCTAGCTTATGTGATAGATGTCAGTGTTGATACCCCTGCAGTTGAGTTAGTTCCAGTAGTGAGGGACTTTCCAGATGTGTTTCCAGCTGATCTTCCGGGCATGCCACGACAGAGATATTGATTTTGGAATTGATTTGTTACTGGGCACTCAGCCCATCTCTATTCCTCCATATAGTATGGCTCCTCCTGAGTTAAAGGAGTTGAAGGAGCAGTTACCGGAATTGCTTGTTAAAGGGCTTCATTTGGCCCAGTGTGCACCTTGGGGTGCTCCAATCTTATTTGTGAAGAAGAATGATGGTTCTATGCGGATGTGTATTGATTACCGCTAGTTAAACAAAGTCACAGTGAAGAACAGGTATCCATTGCCTTGTATTGATGACTTATTTGATCAGTTATAGGGTGCTAGAGTGTTTTCCAAGATTGACTTACATTCAGGATATCAACAGTTGAAGATTCGGGAGCCAGATATCCCGAAGACGTCTTTCAGGACCAGATATGGTCATTATGAGTTTCTTGTTATGTCTTTTGGGCTGACCAATGCCCCAACAACTTTTATGCACTTGATGCACAGTGTATTCCGAGCTTATCTTAACTCATTCATCATTGTGTTCATTGGCGACATCCTGTTATACTCCCGGAGTCGGGAGGATCATGAGCAACACCCGAGACTGCGCTTCATACCTTAAGAGAAAAGAAGTTATATGCAAAATTTTCAAAGTGTGAGTTTTGGATAGACTCAGTGGCATTCTTGGGTTATATAATATCGAGTGAGGGGATCCAGGTGGATCCGAAGAAGATTGAAGCAGTGCAAAGTTGGCCTAGACCGTCCTCAGCTACAGAGATCTGAAGTTTTCTTGTTTTGGCGGGATATTACCGTCAATTTGTAAAGGGTTTCTCATCTATTGCAGCACCTATGACCAAGCTGACCCAGAAGGGTGCTCCGTTTAGGTGGACAGAGGAATGTGAGGAGAGCTTTCAGAAGCTCAAGACAGCTTTGACTACGGCCCCAGTATTGGTATTGCCTACAGGTTCGGGGTCTTATACTGTATATTGTGATGTATCATGGATTGGTCTCGGCACGGTGTTGATGCAGGATGGTAGGGTGATTTCCTACACGTCCAGACAGCTGAAGGTGCATGAAAAGAACTATCTTGTCCACGACCTTGAGTTAGCAGCTATTGTTCATGCCTTGAAGATTTGGCGGCATTATTTGTACGGTGTTCCTTATGAGATTTACACTGATCACCGGAGTTTGCAGCATCTGTTCAAGCAGAAGGATCTTAATTTGCATCAGAGGAGGTGGTTGGAGCTACTTAAGGATTATGATATCACTATTTTATACCACCCTGGGAAGGCCAATGTGGTGGCCGTTGCTTTGAGTCACCGGTCAGAGAGTTTGGGGAGTTTATCATATCTACCAGTAGCAGAGAGGCCATTGGCGTTGGATGTTCAGGACTTAGCCAGCCAGTTTGTGAGATTGGATATTTCTGAGCCGAGTCGAGTATTGGCTTGTGTGGTCTCTCGGTCTTCTCTTTATGACCGTATCAGGGAGCGTCAGTATGATGACCCCCATCCGTTTGTCCTTAAGTACACGGTTTAGCACGGTGATGCTAAGAAGGTCACTATTGGAGATGATGGTGCATTGAGGATGCAAGGCAGGCTATGTGTGTAGATGGTTTGTGTGATTTGATTCTCCAGGAGGCTCGCAGTTCGCGATACTCTATTCATCTGGGTGCCGCAAAGATGTATCAGGACTTGAAACAACATTACTGGTGGAGGAGAATGAAGAAGAACATAGTAGAGTATGTGGATCGATGTCTGAATTGCCAGCAGGTAAAATATGAGCATCGGTGACCAGGTGGATTGTTTCAGAAGTTAGAGATTCCAGAGTGGAAATGGGAGCGGATCAAAATGGATTTCGTTGTTGGACTCCCACGGACTCAGCGGAGGTTTGATGTAGTTTGGGTGATTGTGGATAGGCTGACTAAGTTGGCTCATTTCATTCCTGTGATGACTACCTATTCTTTCGAGCAGCTAGTTCAAATATACATCCGTGAGATCGTCAGGCTTCATGGCATACCAGTATCTATTATCTCTGACCGGGGTACACATTTTACATCACGGTTCTGGAGAGCTGTACAACATGAGTTGGGTACTCGGGTTGAGTTGAGCACAACATTTCTCCCTCAGACCAATGGGCAGTCCGAGTGCACTATTCAGATATTAGAGGATATGCTCCGTGCCTGTGTGATAGATTTTGGGGGTGCTTGGGACCAGTTCTTTCCACTTGCGGAGTTTTCTTACAACAACAGTTATCAGTCCAGCATTTAGATGGCACCATATGAGGCTCTGTATGGTAGGCGGTGTAGGTCGCCAATAGGTTGGTTCGAGCCCGGCAAGGCCAGATTATTGGGTATGGACTTGGTTCAAGATGCCTTGGAAGAGGTTAAGGTGATTCAAGATAGACTTCGCACAGCCCAGTCCAGTCAGAAGAGTTATGCGGATCGGAAGGTTCGCGATCTGGCATTCATGGTTGGAGAGCGAGTCTTGCTCCGGGTTTTGCCTATGAAGGGCGTTATGAGGTTTGGAAAGAAGGGCAAGTTGAGCCCAAGTTTCATTGGTCCATTTGAGGTGTTGCGGCAAGTTGGGGAGGTTTCTTATGAGCTTGCCTTGCCTCCCAGTCTAGCAGGAGTTCATCCGGTATTCCATGTTTCTATGCCCCGGAAGTATCATGGCGATCCGTCCCATGTGTTAGATTTCAGCTCAGTCCAATTGGACAAGGATCTATCTTATGTTGAGGAGCCAGTGGCTATTTTAAGCAGGCAAGTCAGAAAGCTAAGGTCTAAGAACATTGCTTATGTGAAGGTTCAATGGAGGGGACAGTCGGTCGAGGAGGCGACTTGGGAGACCAAGCATGTTATGCGCAGCTGTTACCCTCACCTTTTCAGCACTTCAGGTATGTCTTTATGTTCGTTCAAGGACGAATGATTGTTTTTATAGGGGAAGGATGTAACGACCCGGCCGGTTGTTTTGAGAGTTATATCCCCGATCTCCTATTTAACTGCTTCTTCCATAATTATTTCTGCTATTGTGACTTGCCGGGAGGTTTCATTTTGTTTTTTGGAGTATTTTGGGACACTTAGTCCCTAAAACGTGAGCTTAAGTCTTAGAATTTTAACCATAGTCAGATCTGTGTGAAGAAGTCTCCGGAATGGAGTTCTGTCGGTTCCGTTAGCTCCGTTAGGTGATTTTGGACTTAGGGGCATGCCCGGATTGTGTTTTGGAGGTTCGTAGCTTATTTAGGCTTGAATTGGCAAAAGTCAAATTTTTGGAGTTTTGGACCGGTAGTGAAAATTTTGATTTCGGGACCTGATTCTGATTTCAGAAGTTGGAGTAGGTCCGTAATGTTGAGTATGACTTTTGTGCAAAATTTGGGGTCAATCAGACGTTGTTTGATAGGTTTCGGCACCAGTTGTAGAATTTTGAAGTTTCAAGTTCTTTAAGTTTGAATTGGAGGGTGATTCGTGATTTTAGCGTTGTTTGATGTGATTTGAGGGATCGACTAAGTTCGTATGGTGTTTTAGGATTGGTTTCTATGTTTGGTCGAGGTATCGGGGGCCTCGAGTGAGTTTTGGATGCTTAACGGCTCACTTTTGGACTTTGGAAGATAGCAGATTTTTGGTGTTTTGTTGCAGGCATTTTCTTCATCGCGTTCGCGAGGGAGTTCTCGCATTCGCGTAAGGAATCTGGGAAGGGCAGCTGAATTACTTTTCGCATTCGCGATGTTGTTCTCGTGTTCGCGAAGGTGTGGAACCTTGAGGCTACGCGTTCGCGACATGGTTCTCGCGTTCGCGAAGAGGAACTGGTGGCAAGTGGGATTTTTGCTTCGCGTTCGTGATGGATATGCCATGTTCGTGAAGCTTTGAGGTAATTGGTCTATGCATTCATGATGAGGTCTCGCATTCGCGTTGAGGAAGTTGGTCGACTGGGTCTCCAGGACATTTTGCCTATGCATTCGCAATGCTGTTTTCGCATTCGCAATGCTGTTTCCGCATTCGCGTAGGGTCGAGCTGAGTAACTTTTGTGTTCGCGAGTAGATCATCGCGTTTGCGATGAAGTATTTCGGACTGAAGCAATTTTGTGCTTCGCGAACACGAGGGTGTGGCCGCATTCTTGAAGAAGGGATGCCCGGGCAGCATTAAAGTTTTCAAAAACGAGGGTTGGCCATTTTTATCAAAAATTGAGATAGGGAGCTCAGATTTGGACGAGACTTTTGAGGCATTTTTCAGAGATATCGATTGGGTAACGATTCTTAACTCCTTTATAGTTATATCGCACTAATCTATGGTTGATGTCATTATTTAATTTCGGATTTTGGGTGTTGAAATTGTGAAAACTTTGGAAGAACTTCGTCAACCAAGATTTCAGGTTTTGAAAAGGGATTTTTGGTCGGATTTGAATAATATTTATATGGTTAGACTCGTAAGTGAATGGGTGTTTGTATTTTATGACTTTTACCCGATTCCGAGACGTGGTCCCCATGGGCGATTTTTGAGTTAATTTCGGAATTTTTGTTAAAGTATTGATTTCATTAATTAGATGAGTCTATTATGGTTGTATTTACGATATGTAATTGCTTTTGGCTTGATTTGGGCCATTCGGAGCCAGATATTCGTGGAAAAAGCATTCATACAGATTGATTTAGCTTGGTTCGAGGTAAGTGGCTTACATAACCTTGTGTGGGGTAAACTCCCCATAAGATTTGTACTGTTTTTTATATATGAATGCCGTGTACGTGAGGTGACAAGTACGTGCACGGGCTAACTGTGTAAAAATTTGATTTTTTTTACTAAGTAATAACCTGATTTCTTTCTTATTTGAATTTCATCAGTATGTGTAGTATCTTGCTATATTAGAATAGCATGCCTACTTGCCTTAACAACTTACTTGAACTACATGCAGCATTTTTAGTGAATTTACCTATCTTTCCTTAACTGGTACTTAGGTTGAATTGTGGAATTTTGTGCCGTAACTATTGAATTCTATTGTTTTCACTGCATATTGACTTTGGGACTACGGAACGGTATTCCGGGAGATCTTCCTGTACTGCATATTTACTTTGGAACTACGGAACGGTATTCCGAGAGATCCCCCCTGCACTGCATATTTACTTTGGAACTACGGAACGATATTCCGGGAGATCCCCCTGTACTGCACATTTATGTTTGGGACTACGAGACGGTATCTCGGGAGATCCTCCTGCACTGCATATTTACTTTGGTACTACGAAACGGTATTTCGGGAGATCCCCTTGTACTGCATATTTACATTTGGGACTACGAGATGGTATCTCAGGAGATCCCCTGTTGTGTTTCTGTGTACCGAGCTGTTACCTTCTATGATTTCATTGTTGTTAGATTTCTGCCTTTATTTTATTGCGGTATTACACTCTATCTTTTTTTATTATGTATTTACCAGAAGGGCCCTGACCTGACCTTGTCACTACTCGACCGAGGTTAGGTTTGGCACTTAATGGATACCGATTGTGGTGTACTCATGCTATTCTCTGCACATGTTTTTCGTGTGCAGATCTAGGTGCTCCCTATCAGCCGCAGTATCAGTGAGCCGGGACAACTTTGGAGACTTCAAGGTATATCTTCCTTGTCCGCAGACCTCAGAGTCACCTTCTACTCTTCCCCATGCCTATTATCTTCTGTATTTGTTTTTTGATAGACTTTGATGTACAGAGACACTAGATTTTCCTCCTGTAGTTTGTGATTCACGATGTTCCGAGTTTTGGGATTGTTGTATATTTTTGAATAGTTGGTTTAATTTATATTTTTATTTCATTATTTGGCAAAACTGTTAGGCTTACCTAGTTGTAGAGACTAGGTACCGTCACGATGTCACATGGAGGGGCAATTGGGTCGTGACAGCCTTGTTCTTCCTTGATGCACATGGGTTGTTTCATCTTCGTTAAGCTCGCCGAACTTAACAATCTGGGGGAAGTTCTCTGGCAGCACAAAATCATCAAGTGTAACTTCCCTTTTCTCAGATTCGGAGTCGTTGTCCGAATCACCTACATTAATGTACTCGGCCGGTTCACCTCCTTCTTCACAACAATCATCTCCTTCTTGCATAAGATTCTCTTCTTGAATGGGAGATTGCATTTTTGTCTCCTTCTCCTCATTCTTCTATTCTTCTGGAATGTTTATTGTTGCTTCCTATTTTGGAGATTTTGCAGGCATAGCTTCCTTCACTGTTACAGTAAATATGTTTAAGTTAATCGAATTGTAGATAATGTGTACTAAACACTAACATCACTGCATACAAATTGTGGTTTAAATATAGTAAATTTGTTGCAATGTTATCATGCATCTGATATGCAAAATGTATTGTGAAATGTGATGATAACATGTACTAAATCATACCTGCATTCTCTTAATCAAATGCCCCTTCAAATTAAGATAAATCAACATGTACAGGAACATTCTCCTCAATTTCTATGTCATTAACGTGCCCTGTATCTAAGAAAACAATTGGAAATATAATGCATATTAGTTGATACAAAATTAGGCAATAGGTAGATATATAGTAGACATAATGTAGATATGTATATATATGTGGATATATTGTAGGCATAGTTTAAATATATTGTAGATATGTGTAGATATATTGTAGATATATTGTAGATGCTTGTTTTACTGCTATTGGAATGCACTGGTTTATCACTATTGCCCAGAAAATGTTGATTGTTCTTTTTTTTTGAGTGCTCATCATTTTTTGTAGAACTACCAGCAAACTGCAGGCATTAATTTGTTAGGCTATATACTTTATGAACGATAATATAAACTTAGACGTGATAAAAACTGTTGTGTAAAATGAATATATTTCAAATTAAACCTTGGCATCAATGTTATCTTTTTGACTGTTTATCGCCTGCAAAACAACCTTGATTGAGTCATTGAGTAGCAGTTGAATGCTACCTAGTTCTTCAAAAACATCTTTCTTAAAAGATCCAAGATCTGAACCAACCTACATATTAAAATATAGAGAGTTAACAAAATAATTTGCATAACATAAATTAAAGAAACCATCCAGGATTATGTATATATGTTACCTTGTCAACATCTTTTATTAATTTTTTAATTTGTTTTAGAATATCTTTCTTGCCATCTATTCCAATTGCCTGCTTGTGTCCGGATGGACATGCAACATCTATCGAATGCTCGGACTTGGTTTCAACTTCTTCAAGGATGTATTCAACTTTATCTGGAAAATTAATTCTTGAAAGCTCTTCTGGTGCTTCAATTATGTTGGTGAACTGAGTGAAAAAAAAGAAATGAGAGTGACTTAGACATAATATGTATAAAAGTTGTAGATAATTTGTATTAGATTGTCTGCGCATAAGTGAAAACCATTTGCCTTGATCCATGCTGGTTTGATTATTCTATCTTCAATTGCAGATAACCATATCTTGTCCTTACTAGCTGACCATCTAAGTATGCGAGAGATAGAATTAGTAACCCTTGTAGCTATATCAGTGTTGACGGTAGAGCAACACTCATACAACCATATTTGCATAGCTAGTGCAAAGCCTCGAATGACATAAAAATAAACAGAAGGGTTGAGCTTGTGCCTAACAGATTGAAGCAATTGTGTATAAGATTCACTACCCCATGCGTAGTTCGCATATTGTCCTGAGTCTGCCAAATAGAACCTAAAATGGTCTATCAACCATGCATTGTCTTTGTCTGAAGGACAGAGGAAGAATTATATGAGATATAGAATACACAACTTGACTGCATCCTCGTTCCCCAAACTACAGCTGGTTACAATTTGTTTTGAGTATGACTTCTCAACTTTTTCCTTATTTGTAAAATAGCTTCTCATTATTTTACTGTCATACGTAGGTGTGTAACCAAAGTCTGTCACTTCCGTAAAATATCTCAGACCACTAATCAGGGAAAACTCTCTCAAACTAAAATTCAGCCTATGACCCTTTATCTCTGCTGAAAACAAGTCGGAACCAGATGCATTCAATTCATACTTGATGAGAAGATGAATTGCTTGATTTTGCATACATATTCTGGGCAAGAAAAGCAAATAACCAAAACATGTCTTCTTAAAAAGCTTTAAATCATTTTCAGACAGTAAATCCTTAATTTGGCCAGAAATAGTGGGGTTGGATAATGTCTGAAATCTAATGATCACATAATCAACATTAGGAGGTGAAAAAAATAATCCATTCTGCAGCAAAAGGAAAAGAAAGTTATTAAAACAAGGCTCAAAACTAGAAAACAAATAACTACATTTATAATACAATTTATCTACAATCAGATAAACAGAGTACAAAACAGAAAACAGAATAACTACAATTATATTACAATTTATCTACAATCTTTAAAACAGAGTCAAAACCAAGCAAAACGTTTATATAACAATGTATCTACAATCAGAAACCATAAATCTACAATAAATCTACACAATGTAGACAAATTTTCTACAACTACAAAAACAAAAATTATGTTGATTCATAAGAATGAGAACAAAGGTTTTTAGCTTTAAAAAACATATGTTGTTGAAACTACTAAATTTTTACCTTCATCAAAGACTGTTGGGGAACAGTTTTAGAAGATTTTTAAATTTTGTTCTTTTTTGAAGGTTTTACATTAGGAGACACTCTAACTTTTTTTGCAACTTTAATGACAGCTTCTTCTTCGACGAAATCATCATCGAAATCAATTTCTTTGCCTTTCCTTTTTTCAGATTTGACAGGTATCGACGATTCACCGGCATCAATATCGTGCTTTTATTTTGTACGAGCTTCTGCCCTAGCTTCACGAGGGGAAAGCCTGGGCTTGTTCTCTTCTTTTGCATGAGCTGATTTTGAAAACTTTTTGGGTGAATTCTCTGAGAAAACACCCAAGTCAAATGTAGGAATATAGGCTCCTTTATCGTTTTTATGGATGATCTTTGAAGCTATTTTCTTTTTCATTGAAAATCAAGCAAAGCACAGACATTAATGGAGGTAATTTTTTGAAGAAGAGAGTAAAAATTTAGAATGGTTTTTGAAGTAGAGAGGAAATAGGCGATAATGGAGGGATTCTGAAGTTTGTGGAGAGAGAATCGTGTTTGAGTGAAAGATATGTGGGGGGAGGGTGGGATATGGAGAAAGAAACATGGGGGGAGTGGAATATACATTAGAGTTATTTTAGGACACTAATTACTATCATTAATTGTCACGACCCAAAATTTCCACCGACGGGACCATGATGGCGCCTAACATTTCACTTGCTAGGCAAGCCAACGTTAGAGAATCATTAAACCAATTCCTTATTTCCATTCAGTAAATAACAATAATTAACTAAAATGAAATATAATAAGTGCGGAGTATCATAAAATAGTATTTATTACTACCACCCGGATCTGGAGTCACAATTTATGAGCATTCTAGAATTTACTACAAGTAATAGTCTGAAAGAAATACAACTGTCTGAATGAAAGAAAATGATAGGACATAAAAGATAGACGTGGACTTCAAGGTCTGTGAACGCCGACAGATCTACCTTGAGTCTCTAGACAGCGAACCAGTAGCAAATCTCGATCAACCTGAGCTGGTATCAAAATCTGCACAGAAAGTGCAGAGTGCAGCATCAGTACAACCGACCCCATGTACTGGTAAATGTCGAGCCTAACCTCGACGAAGTAGTGACGAGGCTAAGCCAAGTCACCTACAAATCAACATGTACAATTTAACAGTGTATTCGCAAATAACAGGAACGAAGAACTAAATAGGAAATGTGAGGAGGGGAAACATACTGAGGGGAATACAAGATAAAGAACTACAACAGAATGATCACCGGAGCAGTCAATATACCACGAATCAACAGGAATAGCTAATACAGTAAGGCAACATGCACGACATCACCCTTCGTGCTTTTACTCTCAATCTCACCATAAAATTAATAGAAACAACACGGCATCTCCCTTCGTGCATTAACACTCATAATATGGCGCGACATTACCCTTCGTGCATTAACACTCACAATATGGCACGACATCACCCTTCGAGCATTAACACTCTCCCTTACCATAATGCAATGCATAAATAACAGTAGGGAGACAGAATAACAAGTACAAACCTTACTTCAATATTTGGTTCCATAATATCAATCTCAACTTTGAAATAAAAACTCAATTATCACTAGAAAATCCGTAAACATGATAAGAACGATAAATTAAACTATACTAGCATAAAACGTAGCAATTTGACATAGGAAAAGACAATATAAGAAAAACAGAGAAACATGGAAAAATAGGTAAATTTGGCAGCACATAAGTACTCGTCACCTCACATATACGCCGCTCATATGGATTTCACTTAGCAAGAAATCTAAGGTTCCTAATTGCCTCAAGTCAGGGTTAGACACAACACTTCCCTCGCTCTGAAGGCCACTTAATTCTCAATCACAATTGTTTCTTTGGAATTCACCTCCAAACCACTCGTATCTATTCAAAAATGACTCAATAATATCAAATATTGCTAAAGGAATCAATTATATTGCATAAATTAAATTTCCCAAATTTTCATCCAAAAAGTCAAAAACAATGACCCCGGGACCGCTTGGTCAACACCCGAGGTTCGGACTACAATTCTTTTACCCAAATCGAGGTCAAAATCCCCAAATTTCCGAAATTCCTACTTTCTACCCTAACCCCTAATTCTACCATGAAAACTCTAGATTTTTGGTTGATAATTCAAGGAATGTAATGGGTAATTGAAAGAAAATGGTTTAGAATCACTTATCAATAGTTTGGGGAAGAAAATAACTCTTGAAAATAGCCTCTACCCGTTTGGTTCTTGAAAAATGTTGAAGAAATGGCTTAAACCCGTGTTTGATTCTGTTTTATGCACTGTGCGACAGTGTGCATCGCGTTCGCGAGGCCACTGTCGCGTTCGCGAAGGGTACTGACTGCCAACCCTTCGCATTCACGAGACCCAGCTCCCGTTTGCGATGGTTACTCCCCCTGGACTTCGCGTTCTCTAGAAGTATCTCGCATTCGCGATGAATGAACGACCAAAACCCTCCCAGGTCCCCACATGCTTTGCATTCGCGTTGATCCGGTCGTGTTCGCAAAGGGTAAATCCCCCATCACTTCGCGTTCGCGACCAGGCCTTCGCGTTCGCGGAGAAGAAGTCTCAGCCTCATCAGGTTACTATTCGTGTTCGCGAGAGGACCTTCGCAAATGCGAAAAAGGATATGACAGACAACAGAATCTGCAGAAAACCAGATTTTTCCCAAGTCCAAAACATCCCGTGGCCTATCCGAAACTCACCCGAGCCCTTGGGGCTCCAAACCAAACATGCACACAAGTCTAAACATATCATACGGACATGGTCGCGCGATCAAATCGCTAAAATAATATGTAGAACTCTAAATGTAGCACCTATTCAAATTAAATTCTCAAGAACACTTTAAAATTTTTATTTTCTCAACTGGACGTCCGAGTCACGTCAAATCAGCTCCGTTTCCTACCAAATTTCACAGACATGTCTTAATTATCATAATGAACATGTACTGGGCTCCGGAACCAAAATACGGACCCGATACTAACAATGTCAAATATCAATCAATTCTTAAAAACAAATAATTTCCAAACTTTTAATTTTCATCAACAATTCATAACTCAAGCTAAGGACCTCCAAATTCGATTCCGGGCATACGCCCAGGTCCCATAACTCGATACGAACCTACCGGGACCGTCAAAGCACTGATCCGGGCCCGTTTACCAAAAATGTTGACCGAATAGTTTTCAACATAAAAGCTTTTCGAAAATCTTCCCGGGCTGTGCACGCAAATCGAGGAGGGTAAAAATGAGATTTTTAAGGCTTAAGAGCACAGATTCGAGTTCTAAAATATAAGATGACCTTTTGGGTCATCACATTAATTGCCTTAAATATGTACATAAATGGTAATTGGGTATATAATATGTAATTATATTAAAACTTGAGTAGAGAGGGTAATATAGTTTCATATAATGTATATGAATGTAAACATTTTCATTCCTATACACTATATGAAACTTTATTACCAAAAATATCCATGTTTACTTAATTACCCGGCCTGAACACATTTTGTCGACAAATTCTATACAATTATTTAAACTAGAATCCTTTCTGCAGTAGCATTCCTTTTTTAGAAGCGAGGTTTTGGGATAGCATAGGATTCTACTGAGATTTTTACAACGCAATAATCGCAATGAATTAAGCCTGCAATTAAGCCATTTTTCTCACTATTCCGATACTCCATTTTTTTCGTTACTCAGCTTTTCTCTGTCTATTCTGGTTTCACAACCATAAGCGAAGCAATTATCTACAATTGTACTGAATTCTGCGAAATAATGTCGAAAATATCTATTATGCTTCAGCAAAATGGTAATTGGGATAACTCTGGGAGATACAGAGATTTTAATGTTGACGGAATTGTAGTGAGCGTAGATTCAAATTATAATCAATTGAATTCTGCATTCGCAGAGCATCTAATGATCGATACATCAGAAAGAATCATCGAAATTAAATTCACTGTCAATGAACATTGTCCTCCAATGGAAATTCAGAACGATATGGGAGTTCGAGTATACATGGAGACGAAAAAGGAAAACAAAAGCTTAGGAATGTATCCGCTATGTATAACAGTGCGTGATTTCAATTTGGAATGCAGTATCTCTAATTCGAACACAATTGCAGGTTTGCTCTGTTATATCAGTAGTGATGTTTGTTTATATTTCATGTGTTCTTCACTTTTGCTACAATATTGCTACAAAAACACTACATAACAAGTGTAGTTCAACTGTTATGAATATAGAAGTATTGAATTTCACGTGTTCTATAATTTTACTATAAACTATCTACAATATATGTCAAAACTGTAGTTAGCTTTGATTGATTGCAAGTTCATCTGGAATACTGAAGTTGATTGATATGCCAACATCTCCGGCGATAGTGGAATATGAAAGTATCATCATAACAGAACATACGCCAAGTGTTATTGAAGTAGGCCAAGTATACAAATACAAGCAAACAATTACAGTGCAATGAAGAATTATTCTATCATGAACAAGTTCCAATTTAGGGTAAAAAGGTCTAGTGCTAGAAGGTAGGAACAGTTCAATGGTAAAGAATCATATCTTTGTTTAATTTGTAGTTTACTTGTATTTTTTTTGTATAGTTTGTAATATCATTGTATACAAATTGTAGATAATTTGTAGTTTTTTGTATATAAATTGTTAAATATAAGATTTTTATGCTTAAACAGCCTATTATTTTGTTGCTACATTTTCCATAACATTCTTTAAATTGTTTTTATTCTGTAGCTATTGCCTGGTATGTGTTGGGGCAATTGTACATGGAACTTCAAATCCACCAACATAAATGATTCAACATTGTTCAAGGTTCGAAAATTCAACAGCTTGCACACATGCTCTTTGATGGACAATACATACATACAACGCAAACCTACTACCATGGTAGTTGGTAGCATGGTTATACCAAAATATGCAGATCCTAAGACAATTTACATATCAAAAGACATACAAACTAATATGTTGTCTGAACATGGCGTGAACTTAACATACATGCATGCTTGGAGAGCAAAGGAAAAGGCTTTGGAATTTTTGAGAGGTCATCCTGCTGAATCCTACAGTCGATTGCCTAGTTATTTATATATTCTGGAGAAGACTTATCCGTGGCCGGTAGTTAAATTGCAGAAGACTGACGATGACTGTTTCTTGTACGCATTTGTTGCACTTAGTACGTCAATCAAGGGTTGGGAATATTGTAGGACAGTTGTAGTAGTTGATGGGACCTTTTTGAAGTCAGCATACAATGGAATAATACTAACAGCTAGCACAATGGATGTAACAAGTATTGTAAATTAATTGTAGAAATATTGTTGTAAATTTGTTTTTTGTATGTATTCTTTTTTCCTCTACGGTTTTATTATGGAAATTGAATTTCTTTTTGCCACATATGATAGGTAGCATATTACCACTGGCATACAACGTTGTTGATTCAGAAAATGATGCATCATGGAAGTGGTTTTTTGAGAAATTCAAACATGCATATGGTGAAAAACCAAATATGTTTGTTTTTTCGGATCGAAATGAGAGTATCTTGAAGGAAACATCTATTATTTATACCATCACGCCACATTTTGCTTGCATGTTGCATATTTGGACAAATATAAGGTCAAAGTTCAAGAAGGGTCGTCTAAAGTTAAGCGAATTGTACTTTGCCAAGGCACGATCATAAACGCTTGATGAATTTAATGAAACAATGTCCAAGATTGAAGAGATCGACACATGTGTTAAGGTATACCTATACGATATTGGCTATCACAGACGGTCTCGAGAACATGCTATGGTGAACAGAACTTGGACGATGACATCAAACATTGCACAGTCATTGAATGCGATAACAAGAGATAAAAAAGAGCTGCCGATAGTAGAACTATTAGAATATATGAGGACTCTTCTTGAACGTTGGACTAATGAAAAGTTATTGAAAGCAAAGGGTACATTCACATACCTTGGGAAACAATACAACAAAGTATCACGACCCACAATCCAACTAATCCAACCCATTAGGTAAGCCAATTTACAAATATCTGATTCAAATAATATTTTACCGACCTTATTAAACTCCCCAAGGACTGGTAGTACAAATCATGAGCTTCTAAGATTAGGATTTACAAAACTACTAGAAATAAATACATCATTTGTTCGAAGTGTACATAAACAGATTCTTATAAATCTAAGGCTACCATGAACAAAAGGCAGCTATGACCGGAACACAGGTACATCTTCAAATCCAGCTCCCGTTGATCGCAACAACATGAACATCCAATATCTACACGCAAGGTGCAGAAGTGTTGTATGAGTAGAACTGACCCCATGTACTCAATAAGTAACAAACCTAACCTTAGGTTGAAAGAAGTGACGAGCTGGAACACAAGTCGGGGTCCAACACTAATTGCCAACAACATTTCATAACAATATAATTTAAAGCAGCACAAGTAATAATTCAACAATAACATGCTCAACTTAATCATGATTTCTGAAAATATCTTTGCCTTTCAAGTGTATCAATGAAAACTCAAGTCTTTTACTGAAGTTGCCAAAAATATGAGTAAGTTTGAAATAGTAATTTTTCCAAAATTCCTTTCAACAATAAATAAGATGTTTCATTTTCTTTCCACATAGCTAGTGGAAAATGCATCAATATGCCCATATGCCAATATGTGTGAGAAGTCATGAATGATGTGATACCGTACATCATGAGGAAAATGTATCTCTATGCATGTATGTCAAGTGTGCATGTCAATGCGATGCACCTCAATGATAAAACCATATGATACTCTCAGAGTATCATTTCACTCAATCCTCCCAGTCACTCAATCCTCTCAATCACTCAGTCCTCCCAGTCACTCAATCCTCACAGTCACTCATTCCTCCCAAGTCACTCGGCACTCATGCTCAGCACTCGCACTCGGCACTCGCGCTCGGCACGTACCCGCACTCATTGGGGGTGTGTACAGACTCCGGAGGGGCTCCTTCAGCCCAAGCGCTATAATTTGCACGGACAACTCATGTGCTATAGTATCAATATCTGTATCCGCACGGACAACTCAGGTGCTATAATAAGCCAATCTGGCCTGCTGCGGCGTGCAGCCTGATCCCATAATAATAAAATATATAAAGCCAATATGGCCTGCTGTGGCGTGCAGCCCGATCCCATAATTATCCTCACAATCAGGACCTCGGCCTCACTCAGTCATCAATCTCTCCAGTCTCCCAGGCTCACGATATCATGAAACTAGCCCAAAATGATGATATGATGAATCAATAAATAGCAACAGAGACGGAGAGATGATATGAAATGAATGAACATGACTGAGTTTTAAAATTTCAATATAAACAAATTCAACAACAATATGACCTCTGTGGGTCTCACTAATACTAGCATATAGCCTGAACATGACTTTAACATGATTCTCAACTCAATAGCTCTAGTACATAGAGATTTCAATGATTTCAGATAAGTTCAGGTAACTACACAGTTCCACAGGAATAACAGAATCACAGTTCATACGGTGCACGCCCACACACCCGTCATCTAGCATGTGCGTCACCTCAACACTAAACACATAACACGTATAATTCAGGGTTTATACCCTCAGCTCCAAGATTAGAAGAGTTACTTACCTCGAACAAGCCAAATCCAATACTGAGCAAGCTGTACAATACTCCAAAAATTCCATTCCGCGCGTATCAACCTCCATACGCTTTCCTATCTCCTCAATTCAAGCCAAACGACTCATATCTATTCAAACAACGTGCAAATTAATCACAAATTACTCTAATGCTTACAATTTAACAATTTACAAAAATTCCCCACTTCGCTCTAAAAATCGATAGTGGGGCCCACGTCTCGAAAATCGACAAAACTCACACAATCCTAGCACATGTTCCGATACAAGTCCAACCATAAAATAATTATCAAATTCCGACATCGGATTGACCTTCAAATCTTCATTTTATATTTTTGAAAGATTTTATAAAAATCCGGTTTTTCTTCCATAAATTCACGGATTCATGATATAAATAAATATGGAATCATGAAATATAATCAATATAGCATAAGGAACACTTACCCCAATGTTTTCCTGTGAAAATCGCCCAAAAACCGCCTAAACCGAGCTCCCCAAACTCAAAAATGAGTAAAAATGGCAAAACTCCCCGTTTAATGGGGTTTTTACATCTGTGGTGCCACAGGTGGCGTGGGGTGCTGCTTGTGGCACCCTTTCCAGTACTTCCAGCAGTCTCAACGCTTGAAATAGCGCCCCACACTACCCTGGGCGCTGACGGCGATAGCAAATCATTCCTGACACGGAAATGGGCACAACTCTCTCATACGATGTCTGAATTCGACGATTCTTTTTGCTATGGCTCCGTAATTTCAATACGGATCTAATGTTTCAATAAAAACTAAATTTGGAGCTCATTTGCTTAATGTGATACCACGTATTCTTCAAGAATAGACGTCAAACATTCCAGGAATATCCAACTTAAATTCCGTTAACCATCCGAAATCCATCCGAGGCCCTCGGGACCTCAACCAAATATATCAACAAGTCCTAAAACATCATACGAAATTAGTCGATGCCTCAAATAACATCAAATAACACTAAAACCACGAATCATATCCCAATTCAAGCTTAATGAACTTTAAATCTTTCAACTTTCAAACCTCGCGCCGAAACATATCAAATCAATCCGGAATGAACTCAAATTTTGCGTACAAGTCATAAATGACATAACAAAGCTATTCCAATTTCCAGAATATGATTCCGACATCGATATCAAAAAGTCAACTCCCCGGTCAAACTTTCAAATTATAAATTTCCTATTTTTGCTTTCATCTTTGAGACTAAGTGTCTCAATTCATTCCGAAACCTCACTGGATCCGAACCAATTACCCTGAAAAGTCACATAACAACTGTAAAGCACAAATTGAGCAGTAAATGGGGGAACGGGGCTGAAATACTCAAAATGACTGGCCATGTCATTACATTCTCCCCTACTTAAACATACGTTCGGCCTCGAACGAGCCAAGAGTTGTTTCCAAGGCATCACATAATTATTCCATCTTACCACGTATATATCCAGGGGTGATCCCACGGCACCCTATTCCATATAGGCCTGACAACACAACATAATTGAAGATCATTACTTTAATCTTAGTCCGTAAAACTTAGAACCCAATTTCCAACATCCTGAATTTCTTACAAGACCCGAGTCTTAGATCTACACACTATATAAGTTTGAACAAGCTGTATCAAGCCATAACCATGACCCCAGATATAGTCACATAACATAATACACAACTCGCATACTCGCAGAACAATTTCCGATCACAGTAACTATTCAAAACCAACCCGGTACTAGTATTAAACCTCATATCAAACAAAACCTCTTTCCCAAAAACTTCATACACTACTGATAATTAAAGAAACACGTGGAATCTCATAACCACTTATCAGACCAACTAGTCATGGAGCTCTCTCGCCCCGACCAGAACCATAATCACTTTCTAAGTCGACTTTCGATATCATCCTCCCAAATATACCATTATCAAATCCGATAATATACATTCTAGGTCCGATGACCTTATATTATCAAACACAACTATTCCATATACACGCCATAGTGTAAGCATGTGCAAAGTCTGCTATCACTCTTCAAATTGGCAATTTAACGCAGAAATAGTAACTACCCCATTTATTCAGGGAATTAGCCTCTTTGTAACCTCAAGTGTAGCCCAGATAGTTCTCAACAAAGGTAAGAACATGAGAAACGTTATAACTTTATGATTTACAGTCAACTCTAGGCATATCATAGCCTAAGAATTCTCCTGAGTATAAATACTTGCCCCGATTCTCGCACATGGACTCAAACCTCACTTATATAAGCATTCGTAGCGCGTAGCTGTCCCAAATAATTAATGCAGCTAGTGCCTCCACTGGATTTAAATAAAATACTCACTTCAAATAGGTCACCACCTTGAAAAAATATGCTTCTGAGAACTCCCAGTTTCCAAATTCATAGGATGCATGAATCATCATAACTGATCCCAGCTCTAGCATTTGAATGACTAACATATCTCTCATGCACAATCATCCCACTAGGAATTCTTCCAAAAATTTTCTGTGCCACATAGCAATAACTAGAATATCAACAGTCTATCAACCAGGTGAGTACCGCAATACTGATGAACATTCATAAGTCAAAACACTAAGCGCCTTCTGAAATGCGCACTCTTCTCAGGGATTACCGAGCAGTTATAACATTCACCTGAATATCTGAAATTTACCATGCTGTCCAAAATTCTTGACCTTCCCTTCAAGATTGAACTGCTAACATGTAGATGTAAATCTTAATCCCACACAACACACCACATCTATCACGCCATTATGTGACAAGCATAAGAATTTCATTATAAACTCTTGAGTCACCAGCAAATTACATACCCGGTTAGTTAAAAACCTTTCTCTTGCTTCCTTCTAGGAGGAAATCACAATACACAACACGTTCTCCTTACCAGTAGAAAATATCCGATTATAGCCATCCTGGTAATCATCAAGAATATTTTGAAATCTATTTGCACATAACCAAGCTATTAGAGCTGAATCTCCCTAACTCTACCAAGCCACGCAGGTCACCAACCCCAAGAATATTGCACCAAAATATCTGTAAAGT
This sequence comes from Nicotiana otophora, assembly GCA_000715115.1. Taxonomy (NCBI): domain Eukaryota; kingdom Viridiplantae; phylum Streptophyta; class Magnoliopsida; order Solanales; family Solanaceae; genus Nicotiana; species Nicotiana otophora. The sequence goes on along the minus strand of AWOL01S0010747.1, from coordinate 23,721 downwards.
CTCACCACATCATAATTACCGAAAAACCGATCATACCATTACCATACTGGTCCAGCGTACTGCCCAGTCATTCTATTTTCTCCGAGTTTATTCTGAATTATCCTCAATTTAACACTTCTCCTTGTCAGAACACTACGATCCTTACCCAAACCTCACTACAAGACATCCTAACATAAAACCACATCACCCTAAGGCCTATAAGTCGTTGTATTCTTCTTAAGTAGTCTCACAAATACCACAACCGAGACACCCACTATGAAAATACCTTATTTTAGTCTAAAGCCATTTTCTTCACCGTCCTAATACCGAAATATAAAATCCATAATAATATAAAAAAATGCCACAAGTCTTGATACCATCCAACCTAAATCTCAGATTCTAGCCATAAATAAATCCGCCAAAAATTCACAGTTGCTACATATTAATCTTGAATCCATTAGAACTTTCTCGAGAGTCATCCACTCTGCTCAAATCTCAATTGCACCACCCAAACTGGCCGAACTGCCTATGCTCAATTAGTACAACAACACCCCAAAGAAGTAACCATGCCTTAACTCAACCGAGCAAATTCATACACCGTGCACACTACATTAGTCACGAATAACAACTCAACTTATTCTGTAATTTTCATATGCTCATAAAGTGGAATATAACCCGTATCCAGGAATCTCCTTACTCGAGTCATCCTCGATCGCAACCTTTTGCAAGTGATAATTAATCCACAAGTAAGCCTCGGACGAAAACCAATACAACACATAATTGTGCAATCAAATCGTAGATAACAGACTCCCCCACTTGGCTCAAAGCCATAGAACAAAACATTCTATAACTCATAATTTCCATACTCTATTACTGCCATAATATTGTAGTTAGTTCAACGAAAATTCTTCTCAAGCTCATGCCACACCAACCATAAAATACCTCAATCATCCGCTAAGCTTGCATTTATTTCTCTTGACAGTCAAGTCAACATTCTCAACCAGATTCAAATTCAAATCTCAACACGTACACCCCGCTGGTAGAAAAGAAAGCCTCCACACAACATCATAGTGACTGCACATCCATAGTTTACCTCGCAGGTGATAACCCACCTGCTTAGCTTCAAACTGACATCTCTCCATAACTTTTCACAGCCACAACTACTACGCCATCACTTAATCTTGCTAGGTCTAAACTCACCACAAGACATGAAAAATCTACTTCATTCCACATTTAAACAACATGAAAAATCTTTCAACACACTGATAACTCGAGACTATACGTCACATCAAGATAGAAATCAAGCACCCAATAGTACTTTTTACATCACAAACAAACTCTTCTTGTCATATTCGAACCATCTAGACACATCCCGCAGTCACATCATACTCCTCATATAGCCATTCAACCATTCATCGATCCACAAATTCCACTCATAGGGACATTACTGGATATGTGAGTCCAAATGTACAAGTTCACACAACTGAAGCTATCGAGCCTAAGCTGTAGTATAAACCTGGCCTCAAGTCCTCCAGACTGGCCCACCACCAAAACACAGAATACACATCTCGAACCACGTTCATAGAATCACAAGTCAGTGATGCACAACTGATATTGAGCGCTCACATGCGCACACGAATGCGTGGAAGGAATTCAAAGATTTATGTTTCAAGCTGAATTAATTCCGCACGATAAGGAAAGAAAGATGGAGAATTATCCTAAATGCCCCGTAGCCTCTTGAAGATAAGTATGGACGTCATCATACCAATCCACAAGGCTCTACTGTACACTTGCTCATGACTTGTAGAACCTATGAACCTAGAGTTCTGATACCAACTTGTCATAACAAAAACTTCAACTAGCCGTGATGGCACCTAACCCAACCCGTTAGGTAAGCCAATTTACAAATATCTGATTCAAATAATATTTAACTAACCCTATTAAACTCCCTAAGGACTGGTAGTACAAATCATGAGCTTTTAAGATTAGGATTTACAAAACTAGTGTGAAATAAATACATCATCTGTTCGAAGTGTATATAAACAGATTCTTATAAATCTAAGGCTACCATGAACAAGAGGCAGCTATGTCACGACCCAGAATTCCCACCGTCGGGACCGTGATATAATAAGTGCTGAATAATATAAAAACTACCTTAATTACTACCACTCGGATCTGGAGTCACAATTCACGAGCATTTTAGAATTTACTACAAGTAATAGTCTGAAAGAAATACAACTATTTGAGTGAAAGAAATAGTAAAACAAGAGGATAGACGGGGACTTCAAGGTCTATGAACGCCGACAGATCTACCTTGAGTCTCCGGATAGCGGGTGCAACAGCTAAAATCTCGATAACCCAAGCCGGTACCAAAATCAGCACAGAAAGTGCAAAGTGTAGTATCAGTACAACCGACCCCATGTACTAGTAAGTGTCGAGCCTAACCTCGACGAAGTAGTGACGAGGCTAAGGCAAGGCACCTTCAAATCAACCTGTATAATTTAACAGTGTATACACAAATAATAGTAATGAAGAGCTAGACAAGAATTATCGGGATAGGGAAACATGCTGGGGGAAAATACGAAATAAAGAACTACAACAGAACGATAACTGGAACAACCAATATACCATGAATCAACAGGAGCACGAATACATTAAAGGAAAAATACATGGCATCACCCTTCGTGCATTAACTCTCATATCATGGAACGGCATCACCCTTCGTGCATTAACACTCACAGTATGGCACGACATCACCCTTCGTGCTTTTACACTCACAATATGGCACGACATCACCCTTCGTGGTTTTACACTCACAATATGGCACGGCATCACCCTTCGTGCATTAACACTCTCTTTTACCATAATGCAATGCATAAGTAACAATAGGGAGATACAATAACAAGTACACGCCTTACTTTAACATTTGGTTCCACAATATCGATCTCAACTTTGAAATAAATACTCAATTATCACTAGAAAATCTGTAAACATGATAAGATCGATCAATTTAACAACACTAGTATAAATACTTAGAAATTAGGAATAGGAAAGAGACAATATAAGAAAAACGGAAGAAACATGGAAAACAGGTAAATTGGCGGCGCATAAGTACTCGTCACCTTACATATACGCAACTCACATGAATTTCACATAGCAAATAGTCTAAGGTTCCTAGTTCCCTCAAGTCAGGGTTAGACACAACACTTACCTTGCTCTGAAGGCCACTTAATTCTCAATCACAGCTTTTCCTCTAGAATTCACCTCCAAACCACTAGTATCTATTAAAAAATGACTCAATAATATCAAATATAGCTAAAGGAATTAATTATATTGCATAAATTAAATTTCCCAATTTTTTCTCCAAAAGTCGAAAAATTGACCCCGGGCCTGCTTGGTCAAAACCCGAGGTTCAGACCAAAATCCATTTACTCATTCACCCCCGAGCCCGAATATATAATTGGTTTTGGAATCCGACCTCAAATTGAGGTCTAAATCCCCAAATTTCCGAAATCCCTATTTTCTACCCAAACCCTTAATTCTACCATGAAAGCTCTAGAGTTTAGGTTGATAATTCATAAAATGTAATGGGTAATTGAAAGAAAATGGTTTAGAATCACTTACCAACACTTTGGGGAAGAAAACAACCCTGAAAATTGCCTCTAGTCCGTTTGGTTTTTGAGAAAATGAAATAAATGGCCAATTCCCAGTTTTGGATTCTGTTAAGTGCTGGCCGACAGTGTGCATCGCGTTCACGATGGTTACCCCCCGGCCTTCACGTTCACGAGACCATGATCGCGATTGCGATGAAGGATCACTGACTCTCCCCCAGGTGTGCCTAACACTATGCATTCGCGAGGAGCTGGTCACGTTCGCGAAGGGTAACGCCCCCATCGCTTCGCGTTCGCGGCCAAGCCTTCGCGTTTGCGAAGAAGAAAATTCCAGCCTGACCAGTTTACTCTTTGCGTTCGGGAGAGTAACTTTGTGAACGCGAAGAAGGACATGCCAGAACACCAGTGTCCGCAGAAAATCGGATTTTCCAAAGTCCAAACACCCCGTGGCCTATCCGGAACTCACCCGAGCCCTCGGGGCTCCAAACCAAACATGAACATAAGTCTAAAAACATCATACGAACTCGCTCGCATGATCAAATCACCAAAATAACACCAAGAACTACGAATTTAGCACCAAATCATATGAAATTCTCAAGAATACTTTAAAATTCCTATCTTCTAAACTGGACGTCCGAATCACGTCAATTCAACTCTGTTTTTCACCAAATTTCACAGACAATTCTTAAATATTATAATGAACCTGTACCGGGCTCCAGAACCAAAATACAGACCCAGTACTAACAATGCCACACATCAATAAATTCTTAAAAATGAATAATTTTCAGACTTTTAATTTTTCATCAAAAATTCATAACTCGAGCTAGGGACCTCCAAATTTGATTTCGGGCATACACCCAGGTCCCATAATTCGATACGGACCCACCGAGACCGTCAAAATATGGATGCGGGCCCGTTTACCCAAAATGTTGACTAAAGTCAACTAAAATCAACTTTTAAGGTAAAAAGTCTTATTTTCATCAATTTTTAACATAAAAGTTTTCTGGAAACACGCCTGGACTGTGCACTCAAATCAAGGAGGGTAAAAATGAGATTTTTAAGGCTTAAAAGCGTAGAATCAAGTTCTAAAACATAAGATAACCTTTTGGGTCATCACATTCCCCACCTCTAAAACAACCGTTTGTCCTCGAATGGACATAGAAAAGTACCTGGGCTGGTGAAAAGGTGGGATATCTACTCCGCGTATCGGACTCGGACTCCCAAGTGGCTACCTCAACAGGCTGACCTCTCCACTGCACTTAAACTGAAGGGCAACTCTTTGATCTTAACTGGCAAACTTGTCGGGCTAGAATAGCCACCGGTTCTCCTTGTAAGCCAAATCCTTGTCCGACTGGACATAGCTGAAATCTAACACATGGGACAGATCGCCGTGATACTTTCGAAGCATGGACACATGGAATACCTGATGAACAACTGCTAAAATAGGTGGCAACACAAGCCTGTAATCCACCTCTCCCACTCTCTCCAGAATCTCAAAAGGTCCGATATACCTAGGGCTCAACTTTCCCTTCTTTTCGACCCTCATTACACCCTTCATGGGTGATACCCGAAGCAACATTCTCTCCCCGACCATGAATGCAACATCATGAACTCTACGATCGGCATAAATCTTTTGCCTGGACTGAGCTGTGCGAAGTCGACCCTGAATAGTCTTGACCTTATCCAAGGCAACCTGTACTAAGTCTGTGCCCAACAACCGAGCCTCTCCCGGCTCAAACCACCCAACTGGCGACCGACACCGCCTAACATATACTGCCTCATAAGGAGCCTTTTGAATGCTCGACTGGTAGCTGTTGTTGTTGGAGAACTCTGCAAGAGGCAAGAACTGATCCCACGATCCTCCAAAGTCTATGAAACATGCACAGAGCATATCCTCCAAGATCTGAATAGTATGCTCGGACTGCCCGTCCGTCTGAGGGTGGAATGCTATGCTCAACTCAACCCGCATACCTAACTCACACTGTACTACCCTCCAGAAGTGCGAGGTGAACTGCATACCTCAATCAGAAATGATAGACACAGGCACACCGTGAAGATGGATGATCTCATGAATGTAAATCTCTGCCAACCGCTTTGAAGAGTAGGCAACTGCCATAGGAATGAAGTGCGTTGACTTGGTCAGTTTGTCCACAATGACCCAAACTGCATCGAACTTCCTCTGAGTTTGTGGGAGTCCAACAACAAAATCCATAGTGATACGCTCCCACTTCCACTCAGGAATCTCTAACCTCTGAAGTAAACCACTAGGTCTCTGATGCTCACACTTTACCTGCTAGCAATTTAGGCACCGAGATACATATGCAACTATGTCTTTCTTCATCCTCCTCCACCAATAATGCTGTCGTAAGTCCTGATACATCTTGGCTGCTCCCAGATGAATAGAATATCGAGAACTGTGGGCCTCCTCAAGAATCAACTTACGAAGTTCATCCACATTAGGCACACAAATACGACCCTACATCCTCAAAACTCCGTCATATCCAACAATAACCTGTTTGGCACCACCGTGCCGTACTGTGTCTCTAAGGACAAGTAAATGAGGATCGTCATCCTGTCGATCTCTGATGCGCTCAAACAAAGAAGGCCGAGCAACTGTACAAGCTAGAATGCAGCTGGGCTCAGAAACATCCAACCTCACGAACTGGTTGGCCAAAGCCTGAACATCCAATGCAAGGGGTCTCTCACCAGCTGGAATATATGCAAGGCTACCCATACTAACTGACTTTTTACTCAAAGCATCAGCCACCACATTGTCCTTCCCGGGATGATACAATATGGTGATATCATAGTCTTTTAATAGCTCCAACCACCTCCTCTGCCTCAAATTGAGCTCCTTTAGCTTGAACAAATATTGCAAGCTCCAATGATCCGTGAATACATCGCATGGCACGCCGTAAAGATAGTGCCTCCAAATCTTCAGCGCATGAACAATGGATGCCAGCTTTAGATCATGAACATGGTAATTCTTCTCGTGAACCTTCAGCTGCCGCGAAGCATATAGAATAACCTTGCCACCCTACATCAATACCGCACCTAGGCCAATACGAGATGCCGTAGTCAAAATATACTGTATAAGATCATGAACCTATAGGTAATACCAATACCGGTGCCGTCGTTAAAGCTATCTTGAGATTTTGGAAGCTCGCCTCTCACTCGTCTGACCACCTGAACGGGGCACACTTCTGGGTCAAACTGGTCAACGGAGCTGCTATAGATGAAATCCCCTCCACAAACCGATGGTAATAACCTACAAATCCCAAGAAACTACGAATCTTTGTAGTTGATGTGGGTCTAGGCCAGTTCTGGACTGCCTCAATCTTCTTAAGATCTACCTGAATACCCTCTGCTGACACAATGTGACCCAAGAAAGCAACTGAACTCAACCAAAACTCGCATTTTGAGAATTTAGCATATAACTGGTTGTCTCATGCTCCTCTCGGCTGTAGGAGTAGATCAAGATATCATCAATAAACACAATCATAAAGGAATCCAAGTAGGGCTTGAACACCCGGTTCATCAAATCCATGAATGCGGTTGGGGCATTTGTCAGCCCAAATGACATTAGTAGAAACTCAAAATGCCAACACCGAGTCCGAACAACTATCTTAGGGACATCAGATGCCCTAATACTTAACTGATGGTAGCCAGATCTCAGATCAATCTTCGAAAACACTTGGGCACGCTGAAGCTGATCGAATAAATCATCAATCCTCGGCAATGGGTACTTGTTCTTGATGATGACTTTGTTTAACTACCGATAACCTATACACATCCTCATCGATCCATCTTTCTTCTTCACAAACAACACCGGTGCACCCCAGGGCAAGATACTAGGTCTAATGAAGCCCTTATCAATCAAATATTGCAACTGTTCCTTTAATTCTTTCAACTCTGGCGGGGCAATGCAATATGGCAGAATGGAAATGGGCTGAGTGCCCGGAGCCAAATCAATGGAGAAATCGATATCCCTGTTGGGTGGCATCCCTGGTAGGTATGCAGGAAACATCTCTGAAAACTCACGAACAACTGGCACTGAATCCATGCAAAGAACCTCCGCACTAGAATCGTAAACATAAGCCAAATAAGCTAGACATCCCTTCTGGACCATGTGTCGAGCCTTCACATAAGAGATAACCATGCTGGTAGAATGGCCAAGAGTCCCTTTCCACTCTAATAGAGGCAACCCCTGCAAGGCTAAGGTCACTTTCTTGGCGTGACAATCTAATATAGCATGATAAGATGACAACCAATCCATACCCAGTATGACATTAAAACCAACCATATCGAGAAGTAGATGATCTACACGAGTCTCAAGACTCCCAATAGTGACCACGCACGAATGGTAAATACGATCTACAACAATAGCATCTCCTACTGGTGTGGACACATACACAAGAGCACTCAAATAATCACGAGGCATAATCAAATATGAAGCAAAATAGGATGACACATAAGAGTAAGTAGACCCCGGATCAAATAGAACTAAAGCATCTCTACTGCAAATTGAAACAATACCTGTGATAATAACATCAGATGACTTAGCCTCAGGCCTAGCTGGGAAAGCATAACACAAGGGTTGGGCCCCACCACTCCGAACAACGTCCCTGAGACGGCCTCTAACTGGCTGGTCTCCACCTCTAACGGCCTGACCTCTACCTCTAATAGTCTGGCCCCTACCTCTAGCTGCCTGACCCCTGCCTCTGGCTGGCGGAGTAGGTACTGCAGCAACTGGTGCCGAAACAATGGCGCGAGAAATCTGATGCTGTGAGATGCCCGTTGCTCGAGGGCAAAATCTAGCAATGTGTCTCGGATGACCACAAATATAACATAACTTCGACTGCTGTGACTGTTGACCCTGAAACTGACCCTGTCGACCTGAGTAACCACCCTGATAACTCTGGAGTAAAGGTGGACTAATAAAAGCTGGTGGTGCACTGTAGGCTAGCTGGTCAAAATAATGCATTTGAGGTCCACAACCACTTGAGGCACCATGGGATGCATGGAGTGCTGAATGAAATGGACTGGGAGGATGGCCTCTACAAAAGTACCCCTGCCTCTAGATGAGGCACCGCTGAACTCATCGGAATAACAAGGTCTCTTGTCAGACCCCTGACCTCCCTGAGCAAGAACCATCTTGACTCTCCCGGTGACATTAGTAGTCGCCTGAAAAGAAATCTCACTCCCAGTCTCCTTAGGCATCTACAATATGATGGGCTGAGAAAGTCCATCAATAAACCTCCCTACCCTCTCTCTCTCGGTGGGAAGCAGAAGATTAGAATGACAGGCCAAATCCACAAAATGGGTCTCATACTGAGTAATAGTCATACTGCCTTGATGGAGACGCTCAAACGGACGGCGACGGTCCTCTCTCAATGTGATAGGCGGAAACTTCTCTATGAAGAGCTGAGAGAATTGGTCCCAAGTAAGAGCAGGAGACCTAGCTAGTCTGGTCAACAAATAATCTCTCCATCATTTCATGGTGGAACCAGTCATCTGAAATGCAACAAAATTGACCCCATTGGTCTCCACTATACCCATGTTTCGTGGAACCTCGTGACAACTGTCGAGGTACTCCTGGGGATCCTTGTAAGGAGCACCACTGAAGTGAATTGGGAAGATCTTGGTAAACCTGTCCAATCTCCATAAAGCCTCAGAAGACATAGTTGGCCCATCTCCGACCTGTGCCCCAACAACCACCTGAACTACTCCGACTGGCTGAGCTGCTGGAGCCTGATACTTGGGAGCTATCTTCTCCAGAGCTTGAGTACTGGGAGTCTGGGCTCCTCCTCTAGCTTGAGAGACTGCTGGTGCCATGGGAAATGCGCCAATCTGGGCCACACTCTCCATAAGGCCCACCAAACGGACCAAAGCATCCTGAAGTACTAGGATGGCAATGAAACCCTCCAGAACCGGAGCTAGTTCGGCAGGAACAGTCTGGTATGGAACCTCCTCGTCAAGCTCTATCTGAGGCTCCACTACTGGGGCTGCTGCTTGGGCTCTAGGCTGAGCCCTGCATCTGCCTCGAATTATGCAACGGCCTCGGCCTATGGCACAACCTCGGCCTCGACCTCTGCCCCTCGTAGAAGCTGCCACTGGAGGCTCTGGCTGCTGCTCAGCTGAGGAAGCGGTTCGTGTTCTCGCCATCTGCAAGATAATAAGAGTAGAAGAGTTCAATCAGTATTGAGAAAACAACATCGCACGACAGGGAAGAATAGAAGTGAAATTTGTTCCTAAACTTCATAGCCTCTGAAAGAAAAGCACAGACATCTCCATACCAATCCTCCAGACTCTACTAAGCTTGCTCGTAAATTGTGAGACCTAGGAAACCTAGTGCTGTGATACCAACTTGTCACTACTCGGAATTCCCACCGTCGAGACCGTGATGACGCCTAACATTTCATTTGCTAGGAAAGCCAGCGCTAGAGAATCATTAAAACAAATCCTTATTTCCATTTAGTAAATAACAATAATTAGCTAAGATGAAATATAATAAGTGCAGAATAATATAAAAACTACCTTAATAACTACCACCAGGATCTGGAGTCATAATTCATGAGCATTCTAGAATTTACTACAAGTAATAGTCTGAAAGAAGTACAACTGTTTGAATGAAAGAAACAATAAAACAGGAGGATAGACGGGGACTTCAAGGTCTGTGAACACCGACAGATCTACCTTGAGTCTCCGGATAGCGGGTCCAATAGCTAAAATTTCGAACAACCCAAACCGGTACCAAACTCTGCACAGAAAGTGCACAATGCAGTATCAGTACAATCGACCCCATGTACTAGTAAGTGTTGAGCCTAACCTCGATGAAGTAGTGACGAGGCTAAGTCAAGGCACCTACAAATCAACCCGTACAATTTAACAGTGTATACACAAATAACACTAATGAAGAGCTAGACAAGAATTATCGGGAGGGGGAAACATGCTAGGAAACAATTCTAAATAAAGAACTACAACAGAATGATAACTGGAATAACCAATATACCATGAATCAATAGGAGCACGAATACAATAAAGGAAAAATGCACGGCATCACCCTTGGTGCTTTTACTCTCAATCTCACCATAAAATCAATAGAAACGACACGACATATGTAATAACCCAACCGATCATTTTGACTTTAAGAACCCTGTTCCATTAAATAAAACTCCTGTATGTGCTTTTATAAATTTATGACTTGCGGGGATGATTGGTTCGGGATTTGGAAGTGTTCAGGTTGAAATCGAAACACTTGGTTCCATAAGTTGGCCTTGAAATGCTAAGTTTGAATTCGATTAACATTTTGAGAAAATGACCATGGAATAGAATTTTGATGATTCCAAGAGCTCCGTATGGTAATTTTAGACTTAGGAGCGTGTTCGGAATTTTATTTGGAAGTCCGTAGTTAAATTAGTCTTGAAATGGCTAAGATAGGAATTTAAGTTTGGAAGTTTGACCGGGGAGTTGACTTTTTGATTTTAGGGTCGAAATCCAGTTCCAAAAATTTTCGTAGTTCCGTTATGTCATTTGTGACTTATGTGCAAAATTTGAGGTCTATCAGATTTGATTTGATAGGTTCTGACGTCGTTTGTAGAAATTGAAAGTTTCAAAGTTCATTAGGCTTGAATCTATGTGTGATTCTTGTTTTGGTTGTTGTTGGATGTGATTTGAAGACTTGACTAAGTTCGTATGATGTTGTAGGAATTGTCAGTATATTTGGTTAAGGTCTCGAGGGGATCGGGTGAGTTTCGGATGGTTAACAGATTAAATTCGGACTTAGAAGAAAAATCTGAAGTTTCTGCCTTCCGGTGTAATCGCACATGCTGAACATGGCTCGCAGGTGCGACCACGCAGAAGCACAATGGACCTCGCAGGTGTGCATGGTTTGCAGAAGCGGACAGGAAACTCGCACAAGCAAGCTCGCACGTGCGAGCTGAGATGTGCAGAAGCGGAGGCTGGGCTAGTGACTGTGGAGCGCAGATGCGGAAGGCATCTCACAGGTGCGGACACGCACCTGTGCATGGGTGATCGCAGAAGCGAGGGAAAAATCTGCAGAAGCGGATGCGCAGAAGCGGTTCAAATTCTGCAGGTGCGAGACTCCCGGACAGAATGTTAAAAACAAAGGAGTCTGGGATTTTGTCATTTTTCACATTTTCAAAAGCGGGTAAGGCGATTTTTGAGCGAGAAATCATGGGGAATTTTGAGGTAAGTCCCTTTGTGAGCCTTTCTACTCCATAATATTGAATGAGGGAAATTTCCCCTAGGATTGGTATTGAAGTGATAAATTGAAAAGTGTTGAAAGTCGTGTACACGAGGTGACGAGTATGTACACGGGCTAAATGTGAAAGATTATGTCTTTAAATTGTGTAGATCGCTGTTGCATATTAATTAAATAATATTACCTTGTTATATTCTTCATCATTGATTTAATTGTTTATACTTTAAATTTGCTTGACCTTTTCCTGCTAATTGTTTTACCTGTTTAGTTGAAACATGGTTTCTTTTATTCTATGCATTATTTGAAGGTTGATTTTCTTTAAATTAAATATTATTACTATGAATTATTTGATATTTTAAATTTGGTATTGAAGCAACGTATTGAAATTTTAAAATATTATTTTGTTGAGTTATTTATTCCTGAATATTTATGTGATATTTTCATACTCAATGCGATGGAGCCGTGAGCTCTTTATTATGGAAAAATATTGTTGATTTATTTTTGCAAATTGAAATATTTGGGCATTTGAGGTGCAAATTGTGATATATTGTGATATTGATACGCATGCGGTGGTATAAGGTTTGGGTGTTGAAACGCATGCGGTGAGATAAGGGTGGCATGATATGTGTGAGTAGTAGGGGAAACTACTCGAAGTCATGCCTAAAACGCGGGATGCTATTTTGGGGAAAAATGTTTTCTTTAAAATTGAATGTGAAGGCTCCCGCGATGATATAAGGAAATGAGATATTGTGAATTTATTTATAATTTGGGACTACAAGGTGGTATTTCGGGAGTGCCCTTGTTGATATTGATTGATGGCCGCAGTTGCCTTTGATTATTGTTGTCATTTTCTTGAAGTTGAAAAGAATTCTGTTTTGTTTCCACGAGGTATTAATTGCTATTATTTGGTGTAATTAAATGATGACATATTAGTTGATTCATTTCCATTGTCATTTTATCTTATTATATTGTTAAACATTTTTACCATGCCATTATTTATATTTCAGTAGGGCCTGACCTGACCTCGTCACTACTCTATCGAGGTTAGGCTTGGCACTTACTGGGTACCGCTGTGGTGTACTCATACTACGCTTTTGCACATCGTTTTGTGCAGATCCAGGTATGTCTTATTAGACCAAGCATCCGTAAACTAGCTGTACGAGGAGACTTTGAGCTATATCTGCCAGCGTCCGCAGACTCCATAGTCCCCTTCTATCTTACTATGTTGTCTTCCTTATTTGTTTTAGACTCTGATGTATAGATACATAGAGAATAAATTCTTAGAAGCTTGTGACTTATTTCTACCGGGTTTTGGGAGTTGTAATTATTTGAATTGTAGTTTATTTATTTCAGATATTTATTATTATTCCGCATTAATAGTCTTACCTAGTCCTAGAGACTAGGTGCCATCATGACCTATTACGAAGGGAATTTGGGGTCGTGACAAGTTGGTATTAGAGCTCTAGGTTCAGAGGTGTTATGAGTCACAAGCAGGTTTAGTAGAGTCTTGCGGATTGGTACAGAGACGTATGTACTTATCTTCGGGAGGCTATGGAACTATTAGGAAAATATTCACTTCTTTGATTCCTTATCGTGCGAATTTATTGACTTCATAATTTTAAACCATTGTATCTCTATTCTCTCATAGGTGGTGAGGACACGTACAACTGGATCGGATGTTCAGACACCCGTGCCCCCTGTTGGAGCCACAAGAGGTAGGGGTCGGGGCAGAGGCCGAGCCAGAGGCCAAGGAAGACCACACGGTGCAGCCAGAGCACCTGCATGAGCTGCTGTACCAGAGCCACCAGTAGCTCAAGTTGGAAAGCAGGCATCTGAGACGCCTGTTACTACTCCTGCACTTCAGGAGACTCTTGCCCAGGTTTTGAGCATGTTTGGCACTCTAGCTCAGGCAAGGTTAATTCCACTTGCTCCTGTCACTTCTCAGGCCGGGGGAGGAGCACAGACTCTCGCTGCCCGTACTCCAGAGCCAAGGGCCCAAGTTGATCATGCCACAGAGGTTATACCAGTGCAGCCAGTTATCCCAGTTCAGCCAGAGATTAGGACAACAGTTTCAGAGGGGGGGCAGCTCAGGCTCGAGAGGTACAAGAAGTACCACCCTCCTACTTTCAACGGTTTAGCTTCAGAGGATGCTCAGGGTGTTCTGGAGGAATGTCACCGTATACTTTGTACTATGGGTATTGTGGATTCTAGTGGGGTTTCTTTCACGACATTCCAGTTTAGAGGAGCAGCCTACCAGTGGTGGCGGGCATATGAGTTGGATAGTTTGGCTGAGGCAACTTCACTCACTTGGACTCAATTTTCAGATATATTCTTAAGGGAGTATGTTCATCAGAGTCTTAGAGATGCATGGCGCACAAAGTTTGAGCAGCTACGCCAGGGTTCTATGAGCGTGTCAGAATGTGCGGTCCGATTAAGTGATTTGGCTAGGCATGCACCAACCTTAGTTTCTACTATTCAAGAGCGGGTTCACAGATTTATTGAGGGTCTCCATACTAGTATCAGATATAGTATGGCCCGAGAGCTAGAGATGGACATCACATACCAACATGTGTTGTGAATTGCTAGGAGATTGGAAGGTGTGTGGACTCGGTAGGGGGAAGAGAGGGAAGCTAAGGGACCCCGAGATTCTGGCACGCATAATAATTTTCATGCCCCAGTTGCAGCCTATCATGGTAGAGGTTGTGTAAACCGTCCTATTCATTCAGCACTTCCAGCTTCCAGTGGTATTATGGCTACTCCCAGACCTCGGGTTCCATATTATGCACCACCAGTGTCTACTGTACCTCCTATATGGGGTGCTTTCAATGGGCAGTCTAGTCGATCAGGCCCGAGCCAATCCCAGTAGCCACGAACTCCGAGGGCTTATTTTGAGTATGGTGACACTCCTCATATTATGAGAGATTGCCCCAGATTTAGGAGGCGTGCACCTCCACATATTTCTTAGGCCCCACCTATTCCACAGGGCCCTCAGGCTTCTTAGGCCATGATTACTACACCAGTTGCCACTCCACCTGCACATCCAGATAGAGGTAGAGGTCGGACAGGTAGAGGTCGCCCTAGAGGGGGAGGCCAGGCAAGATATTATACCCTTCCTGCTAGGACAGATGCCATTGCATCCGATTCTGTTATCATAGGTATTATTCTGGTCTGTCATAGTGATGCATCAGTCTTATTTGATCCAGGCTCCACTTATTCTTATGTGTCATCTTATTTTGCCCCGTATTTGGGCATATCACGTGATTCCTTGAGTTCTTCTATTTATGTATCTACACCCGTGGGTGAATCTATTATTGTGGACCTTGTGTATCGGTCGTGTTTAATTGTTATCAGTGGTTTTGAGACCAGAGTTGATTTATTATTGCTCAGTATGGTGGATTTCGATATTATTTTGGGTATGGACTGGTTGTCGCCCTATCACGCTATCCTTGATTGTTACGCCAAGACTGTGACGTTGGCTATACCAGGTTTACCGTGGCTAGAGTGGAGAGGTACCTCAGATCATATTCCTAGAAGGGTTGTTTCATTTCTTAAAGCTCAACGAATGGTTGAGAGGGGGGGGGAGGGTGATGCGTATCTGGTCTATGTGAGAGATGTTGGTATTGATACTCCTACTGTGGAGTCCGTTCCTGTAGTAAGGGATTTTCCTGATGTATTGCAGATCTCCTGGGTATGCCACCCGACAGGGAAATTAATTTTGGCATTGATTTGTTATCGGGCACTCAGCCCATTTCTATTCCAAAATATCATATGGCCCCAATAGAGTTGAAAGAATTAAAAGAATAGCTATAGGAATTGCTTGATAAGGGGTTTAGTCGGCCCAATGTATCGCCTTAAAGTGCTCCTGTCTTATTTGTAAAGATGAAGGATGGTTCTATGCAGATGTGTATTGATTACCATCAGCTGAACAAGGTTACAGTGAAGAACATGTATCCATTGCCACATATTGATGACCTATTTGATCAGCTTCTAGGTGCCATAGTGTTTTCTAAGATCGACTTGCATTCAGGCTATCACCAGTTAAAGATTCGGGAGCCAGATATGCCGAAGACTGCTTTCAAGACTCGGTACGATCATTACGAGTTCCTTGTGATGTCTTTTGGGATCACCAACTCCCCAGCAACATTTATGCACTTACTGAATAGTGTATTTCAGCACTATCTTGATTCTTTTCTCATTGTGTTTATTGACAACATTCTAGTATATTCCCGGAGTCTGGAAGATCATGAACAACACCTAAGGACTGTGCTTCAGACTTTGAGAGAAAAGAAGTTATATACAAAATTTTCAAAGTGTGAATTCTGGCTTGATTCAGTGGGATTTTTGGGCCATATAGTTTCGTTCGAGGGGATCAAGGTAGATCCGAAGAAGATTGAAGCAGTGCAGAGTTGGTCCAGACCGTCCTCAGCTACGCAAATCCGGAGTTTCCTTAGTTTGGCAGGGTATTATCGCCAATTTGTAGAGGGTTTCTCTTCTATTGCTGCATGTATGACCAAATTGACCCAAAAGGGTGCTCCGTTCATGTGGACCGAGGAATGTGAGGAGAGCTTCCAAAAGCTTAAGACAACTTTGACTACAGCCCCAGTATTGGTATTGCCTACAGGTTCAGGGTCTTATACTGTGTCTTGTGACACATCGCGTATTGGACTCAGCGCAGTGTTAATGCAAGACGGTTGGGTGATTACCTACGCATCCAGACAATTAAATGTACATGAGAAGAATTATTTAGTCCACGACCTTGAGTTAACAACTATTGTTCATGCCTTGAAGATTTGGAGGCATTATTTATACGGTGTCCATTGTGAGGTCTACACAGATCACCAGAGTCTACAACATCTGTTTAAATAGAAGAATCTTAATTTGCGGCATCAGAGATGGTTAGAGTTGCTTAAGGATTATGATATCACCATTTTCTATCATCCTAGGAAGGACAATAGAGTGGCCGATGCCTTAAGTGGTAAGGCGGAGAGTTTGGGCAGCTTAGCATATTTACCAGTAGCGGAGAGGCCTTTAGCCTTGGATGTTCAGGCCTTGGCCAACCAGTTTGTCAGGTTGGATATTTTCGAGCCGAGCTGAGTTTTGGCTTGTGTAGTTTCTCAGTCTTCTCTGTATGATCGTATCAGGCAGCGTCAGTATGATGACCCCCATCTGCTTGTCCTTAAGGATACAGTTCCGCACGGTGATGCCAAGGAAGTCACTATTGGAGATGATGATGTATTGCGGATGCAGAGCAGGCTATGTGTGGCTAATGTAGATGGTTTGCGTGAGTTGATTCTCCAGGAGGTCACAGTTTGCGGTACTCCATTCATCCGGGTGCTGCAAAGATGTATCAGGAATTGAGACAACACTATTGGTGGAGGTGGATGAAGAAAGACATAGTGGGGTATGTAGCTCGGTGTCTAAATTGTCAACAAGTAAAATATGAGCATCAACAACTGGGTGGATTTCTTCAGAAGTTAGAGATTCTAGAATGGAAATGGGAGCGGATCACTATGGATTTCATTGTTGGGCTCCCACAGACTCAGAGGAAATTCGATGCAGTTTGGGTGATTGTGGATAGATTGACCAAGTCAGATCATTCCATTCCTGTGATTACTACTTACTCTTCAGAGTAGCTGGCTCAGGTATATATTCGTGAGATTGTCAGACTTCACGGCGTACCAGTATCTATCATCTCTGACCGGGGTACACAGTTTACATCACGGTTCTAGAGGGAAGTAGAACGTGAGTTGGTACTCGGGTGAATTTGAGTATGGCATTTCACCCTCATATAGACGGGAAGTCCCAACACACTATTCAGATGCTGAAGGATATGCTTCGTGCGTGTGATAGATTTTGGGGGTGCTTGGGATCAGTTATTACCACTTGCGGAGTTTGCTTACAACAGTTATCAGTCGAGCATTCAGATGGCTCCATATGAGGCCTTGTATGGTAGGCGGTGCCGGTCTACAGTGGGTTGGTTCGAACCGGGCGAGGCTAGGATATTAGGTACAGACTTGGTTCAGGATGCCTTGGAAAAGGTTAAATTGATTTAGGATCGACTTCGTACAGCCCAATCTAGACAGAAGAGTTATGCGGATCGGAAGGTTCGTGATGTTGCATTCATGGTGGGTGAGAGGGTCTTGCTCCGGGTTTCGCCTATGAAGGGTGTTATGAGGTTCGTGAAGAAGGGCAAGTTAAGCCCTAGGTATATTGGGCCTTTTGATATTCTTAAAAGAGTTGGAGAGATGGCTTACAGACTTGCACTACCACCTAGTCTCTCTGCAGTTCATCCGGGATTCCATGTTTCTATGCTCCGGAAGTATCACGACGATCCGTCTCATGTGTTAGACTTCAGTTTAGTTAAGTTGGACAAGGATCTATCTTATGTTGAGAAACTAGTGTCTATTTTGGACAGGCAGGTTCGAAAGCTGAGGTCAAAGAACATTGCTTCCATGAAGGTTCAGTGGAGGGGTCATCCGGTCAAGGAGGTTCCTTGGGAGACCGAGCATGATATGCGCATCCGTTATCCTCATCTTTTCACCACTCCAGGTATAATTCTACATTCAAGGACGAACTTTTGTTTAAGAGGTGGAGAATGTAATGACTCAACCGGTCATTTTAACTTTTAGAACCCCATTCCCCTAAATAAAACTTCCCGTATGTGCTTTTATAAATTTATGACTTGCGGGGATGGTTGGTTCGAGATTTGGAAGTGTTCGGGTCGAAATCGGAACATTTGGTTCCTTAAGTTGGCCTTAAAATGCTAAGTTTGACTTCGGTCAACATTTTGAGACAATGACCTCGGAATAGAATTTTGATGATTCCAACAGTTTCGTATGGTGATTTTTGACTTAGGAGCGTGTTCGGAATTGTATTTGGAAGTCTGTAGTTAAATTAGGCTTGAAATGGCTAAAATAGCAATTTAAGTTTGGAAGTTTGACCGGGGAGTTGACTTTTTGATAGCGGGGTCGGAATCCAGTTCCGAAAATTTTTATAGCTCTGTTATGTAATTTGTGACTTGTGTGCAAAATCTGAGGTCAATCAGATTTGATTTGATAGGTTCCGGCGTCGTTTGTAGAAATTGAAAGTTTCAAAGTTCATTAGGCTTGAATCTATGTGTGATTCGTGTTTTTAGTGTTGTTGGATGTGATTTGAAGACTAGACTAAGTTCGTATGATGCTGTAGGACTTGTTGGTATATTTGGTTGAGGTCCCAAGGGGCTCGGGTGAGTTTCGGATTGTTAACGGATCAAATTCGGACTTAGAAGAAAAATCTGAAGTTTCTGCCTTCTAGTGTAATCGCACCTGCGGAACTTGGCTCGCAGGTGAGACCACGCAGAAGCGCAATGGACCTTGTAGGTGTGCAAGGTTCACTGAAGCAGACAGGAAACCCGCACAAGCGAGCTTGCAGGTGTGAGCAGAGATGCGCAGAAGCGGGGGTTGGGCTGGTGACTGTGGAGCGCAGATGCGGAAGGCATCTCGTAGGTGCAGACACGCACCTACGCATGGGTGATCGCAGAAGAAAAATTTTTGCAGAAGCGAGGGAAAAATCCACAGAAGCGGATGCGCATAAGCGGTTCAAATTCCGTAGGTGCAAGACTCCTGGACAGAATGTTAAAAATAGAGGAGTCCGGGATTTTGTCAGTTTTGACATTTCCAAACGCGGGTGAGGCAATTTTTGAGCGAGAAATCACTGGAAATTTTGAGGTAAGTCCCTTGTGAGCCTTTTATTGAATTATCATCGAATAATCCGACTATATTACATGTTTTTGGGGAGTAAATCGGGAGTTTGAACTTAGGGATTTAAAAATACGATTTGAAGATTTGGAGGTCAAGTTGAGGTCGTATTTTGGTAAAATTAGTATGGGTAGACTCGTGGTTGAATGGACGTTAATATTTCGTAACATTCGCCAGATTCCGAGACGTGGGCCCCACAAGCCATTTTTGAGTTAATTTTGGATTTTTATTGAAAATATAGTATTTCTTATGGAATTGATTCTATAATTTTTGTTGACTGTATCGAATTAATTATGACTAGATACGAGTCGATCGGAGTCGGAAAATCAAGGAAAAGGCATACTACGTGATTAAATTGGAGCAAGTCAAGGTAATTGACTTGTCTAACCTTGTGTGGGGAAAATTTCCCCTAGGATTTGCATTGAAGTGATAAATTAAAATGTGTTGAAAGTCGTGTACACGAGGTGACGAGTATGTACGCGGGCTAAATGTGAAAGATTATGTCTTTAAATTGTGTAGTTCGCTGCTGCATATTAATTAAATAATTTTACCTTGTTATATTCTTCATCATTGATTTAATTATTTATACTTTAAATTTGTTTGACCTTTTCCTGCTAATTGTTTTACCTGTTAAGTTGAAACTTGGTTTCTTTTATTCTATGCATTATTTGAAGGTTGATTTTCTTTAAATTAAATATTATTAATATGAATTATTTGACATTTTAAATTTAGTATTCAAGCAACGTATTAAAATTTTGAAATATTATTTTGTTGAGTTATTTATTCCTAAATATTTATGTGAGATTTTCGTACTCAATGTGATGGAGCCGAGAGCTCTTTATTATGGAAAAATATTGTTGATTTATTTTGGCAAATTGAAATATTTGGGCACTTGAGGTGCAAATTGTGATATATTGTGATATTGATACACATGCGGTAGTATAAGGTTTGGGTGTTGAAATACATGCGGTGAGATAAGGGTGGCTTGATACGCATGACTAGTAGGGAAAACTACTAGAAGTCATGCGGTGTGATAAGGATGGCTAAAACGCGGGAAGCTATTTCGAGGAAAAATATTTTCTTTAAAATTGAATGTGAAGGCTCCCACGGTGATATAAGGAAATGAGATATTGTGAATTTATTTATGATTTGGGACTACGAGGCGGTACCTCAGGAGTGCCCTTGTTGATATTGATTGATGGCCGCAGTTGCCTTTGATTATTGTTGTGATTTTCTTGAAGTTGAAAAGAATTCTATTTTGTTTCCACGAGGTATTAATTGCTATTATTTGGTGTAATTAAATGGTGACATACTAGTTGATTCATTTTCATTGTCATTTTATCTTATTATATTGTTAAACATTTTTACCATGCCATTATTTATTTTCCAGTAGGGCCTGACCTGACCTCGTCACTACTCTACCGAGGTTAGGCTTGGCACTTACTGGGTACCATTGTGGTGTACTCATACTACGCTTCTATACATCTTTTTATGCAGATCCAGGTATATCTTATCAGATCAGGCATCAGTAAACTAGCTGTACGAGGAGACTTCGAGGTATATCTGCCAACGTCCGCAGACTCCGGAGTCCCCTTCTATCTTACTATATTGTCTTCCTTATTTGTTTTAGACTCTGATGTATAGAGACATAGAGAATAAATTCTTAGAAGCTTGTGACTTATTTCTACCGGGCTTTGGGAGTTGTAATTATTTGAATTGTAGTTTATTTATTTCAGATATCTATTAATATTCCGCATTAATAGGCTTACCTAGTCTTAGAGACTAGGTGCCATCACGACCTCCTACGGAGGGAATTTAGGGTCGTGACAGCATCACCCTTCGTGCATTAACACTCATATCATGGCACGACATCACCCTTCGTACATTAACACTCACAGTATGACACATCATCATCCTTCGTGCTTTTACACTCACAATATGGAACGACATCACTGTTCGTGCATTAACACTCTCCCTTACCATAATGCAATTCATAAATAATAACAGGGAGATAGAATAACAAGTACAAGCCTTACTTTAACATTTGGTTCCACAATATCAATCTCAACTTTGAAATAAATACTCAATTATCACCAGAAAATCCGTAAACATGATAAGATCGATCAATTTAACAACACTAGGTGTGCCTAACACATGCGTTTGTGAGGAGCTGGCCGCGTTCGCGAAGGATAACGCCCCATCACTTCACGTTCGCGACCAAGCCTTCACGTTCGCGAAGAAGACAATTCCCGCCTGACCAGTTTACTCTTCGCGTTCGCGAGAGTACCTTCGCGAACGCGAAGAAGGACATGCCAGAACACTAGAATCTATATAAAACCAGATTTTCCAAAGTTCAAACATCCCGTGACCTATGCGGAACTCACTCGAGCCCTCAGGGCTCCTAACCAAACATGCACATAAGTCTAAAAACATCATACGAACTTGCTCGCGTGATCAAATCGCCAAAATAACACCTATAACTACAAATTTAGAACCAAATCAAATGAAATTTTCAAGAATACTTTAAAATTCCTATCTTCTCAACTGGACATCCGAATCACGTCAAATCAACTCCTTTTCTCACAAAATTTCACAAACAAGTCTTAAATATTATAATGAAACTATACTGGGCTCCGAAACAAAAATATGGATCCGGTACTAATAATGTCACACATCAATCAATTCTTAAAAATGAATAATTTTTAGACTTTTAATGTTTCATCAAAAATTCATAACTCGAGCTAGGGACCTCTGAATTCGATTCCGGGCATACGCCCAGGTCCCATTATTTGATACGGGCCAACTAGGACTGTCAAACCACAGATCCGGGCCTGTTTACCAAAAATATTGACCGAAATCAACAAAAATCAACTTTTAAAGCAAACATTCTTAGTTTCATCAATTTTCAACATAAACATTTTTTGGAAACATGCCCGGATTGTGCACGCAAATCGAGGAGGGTAAAAATGAGATTTTTAAGGCTTAAGAGCGCAGAATCAAGTTCTAAAACATAAGATGACCTTTTGGGTCATCACAAGCTATAACCGGAACATAGTCCATCTTCAAATCCAACTCCCGTCGATCGCAGCAACATGAGCATCCAATATTTGCACGCAAGGTGCAGAAGTGTGGTATGAGTACAACCGACCCCATGTACTCAATAAGTAGCAAACCTAACCTTAGGTTGAAAGTAGTGACGAGCTGGAACACAAGTCGACGTCCAACACCAATAGCCAACAACATTTCATAACAATATAATTTAATGCAGCACAAGTAATAATTCAACAATAACATTCTCAACTTAATCATGATTTCTGAAAATAGCTTTGCCTTTCACGTATATAAATAAAAACTCAAGTCTTTTACTGAAGTTGCCAAAAATATGAGTAAGTTTGAAACAGTAATATTTCCTAAATTCCTTTCAACAATAAATAAGATGTTTCATTTTCTTTCCACATAGCCAGTGGAAAATGCATCAATATGCCCAAATGCCAATGTGTGAGAAGTCATGAATGGCGTGATAACGTACAGCATGAGGAAAAAGCATCTCTATGCATGTATGTCAAGTGTACATGTCAATGCGATGCACCTCAAAGATAAAGCCATGTGCATACTCTTAGAGTATCATTTCACTCAGTCCTCCCAGTCACTCAATCCTTTCAGTCACTCAGTCCTCCCAGTCACTCAATCCTTTCAGTCACTCAGTCCTCCCAGTCACTCAATCCTTTCAGTCACTCAGTCCTCCCAACCACTCAATCCTCACAGTCACTCAGTCCTCCCAGTCACTCAATCCTCACAGTCACTCATTCCTCCCAAGTCACTCGGCACTCGCGCTCGGCACTCGCACTCAGTAGGTACCCGCTCTTACTGGGGGTGTGTACAGACTCCAGAGGGGTTCCTTCAGCCCAAGCGCTATAATCTGCATGGACAACTCACGTACTGCACGGACAACTCACGTGCTATAGTATCAATATCTGTATCCGCACGGACAACTCACGTGCTATAATAAGCCAATCTGGTCTGCTGCGGCGTTCAGCCTAATCCCATAATAATAAAGTATATAAAGCCAATATGGCCTGCTGCGGCGTGTAGTCCGATCCCATAATTATCCTCACAATCAGGCCCTCGGCCTCACTCAGTCATCAATCTCTCCAATCTGCCGGGCTCACAA
>AWOL01S0010746.1:0-24071 GCA_000715115.1 Nicotiana otophora | reverse complement strand
CTGCTGCGGCGTGCAGTCCGATCCCATAATTATCCTCACAATCAGGCCCTCGGCCTCACTCAGTCATCAATCTCTCCAATCTGCCGGGCTCACAATATCATGAAACTAGCCCAAAATGATGATACGATGAATCAACAATTAGCAACAGAGACTGAGAGATTATATGAAATGAATGAACATGACTGAGTTTTAAAATTTCAATTTAAACAAATTCAACAATAATATGATCTCTGTGGTTCTCAATAATACTGGCATATAGCCTCAACATGATGTTAACATGATTTTCAGCTCAATAGCTCTAGTACGTAGAGATTTCCATGATTTCAGATAAGTTCAGGTAACTGCACAGTTCCACAGGAATAACAAAATCATAGTTCACATGGTGCACGCCCACACGCCGGTCACCTAGCATGTGAGTCACCTCAATACCAAACACATAACAAGTATAATTTAGGGTTTATACACTCAGCTCCAAGATTAGAAGAGTTACTTACCTCGAACAAGCCAAATCCAATAACGAGCAAGTTGTACAATACTCTGAAAATTCCATTCCGCGCGTATCAACCTGCATACGCCTTCTTATCTCCCCAATTCAAGCCAAATGACTCGTATCTATTCAAACAATGTGCAAATTAATCACAACTTACTCTAATGCTTACAATTTAATAATTTACAAAAAATCCCAAATCTGCTTTAAAAATCGACAGGGGGGCCCACGTCTCGGAATCTAACAAAACTCACAAAATCCGAACACCCGTTCCGATACGAGTCCAACCATAATAAAATTATCAAATTCCGACATCATATTGACCTTCAAATCTTCATTTTACATTTTTGGAAGATTTTATAAAAATCTGACTTTCTTCCATAAATTCACGGATTCATGATGTAAATGAATAAGGAATCATTAAATATAATTAATATAGGATAAGGAACACTTACCCTAATGTTTTCCCGTGAAAATTGCCCAAATATTGGCTAAACTGAGTTTCCCAAACTAAATAATGAGTAAAAATGGCAAAACGCCACGTTTTATGGGTTTTTTACGTATGTGGCGCTACAGGTGGCAGGGGGCGCTGCTTGTGGCACCCTTTCCAGTACTTCCAGCAGTCCTAGCGCCAGGGATAGCGCACCAGGCTACCCTGGGCGCTGAGGGCGACATAAAATCGTTCCCGATACGGAAATGGGCATAACTCTATCATACGATGTTCGAATTCGACGATTCTTTTTGCTATGGCCCCGTAATTTCAATACGGATCTAATGCTTCAATCAAAATTGAATTTGGAGCTCATTTTCGTAATGTGATACCACGTATTCTTGAAGAATCGACGTCGAACATTCTAGGAATATCCAACTTAAATTCCGTTAACCATCCGAAATCCACCCGAGGCCCTCGGGACGTCAATCAAATATACCAACAAGTCCTAAAACATCATATGAACTTAGTCGATGCCTCAAATCATATCAAATAACACTAAAACCATGAATCATATCCCAATTCAAGCTTAATGAACTTTAAATCTTTCAATTTTCAAATCTCGCACCGAAACATATCAAATCAATCTGGAATGAGCTCAAATTTTGCGTACAAGTCATAAATGACATAACAAAGCTATTCCCATTTCTATAATATGATTCCGACGTCAATATCAGAAAGTCAACTCCCCGGTCATACTTCCAAATTTTAAATTTCCTATTTTCTCCATTCGAAGCCAAATTTAACTACGGACTTCCAAATAATTATCCGGACACACTCCTAAATCCAAAATCACCATACGGAGCTGTCAGAATCATCAAAACTCTATTCCAAGGTCGTTTACACATAAGTCAATCATCCGGTCAACCTTTTCAACTTAAGCTTTCATCTTTGAGTCTAAGTATCTCAATTCATTCCGAAACCTAACCAGATCCGAAATCACATAACAACTGTAAAGCACAAATTGAGCAATAAATGGGGGAACGGGGCTGAAATACTCTAAACGACCGGCTAGGTCGTTACATTCTCCCCCACTTAAACATACGTTCGGCCTCGAACGTGCCAAGAGTTGTTTCCAAGCCATCACATCACTATTCCATCTTACCACGCACATATTCGTGGGTGATCCCATGCCACTCTATTCCATATAGGCCTGACAACACAACATAATTGAAGATCATTACTTTAATCTTAGTCCCTAAAACTTAGAACCCAATTTCCAACATCCAGAATTTCTTACAAGACCCGAGTCTCACATCTACATACTATATAAGTTTGAACAAGCTGTATCAAGCCATAACCATGACCCTAAATATAGTCACATAACATACTACACAACTCGCATACTCGCAACACCATTTTCGATCACAGTAACTACTCAAAACCAACCCGGTACTAGTATTAAACCTCATATCAAACAAAACCTCTTTCCCAAAATCTTCGTATACTGCTGATAATTAAAGAAACACGTGGAATCTCATAACCACTTATCAGACCAACTAGTCCTGGACATCTCTCGCCCCAACCAGAACCATAATCACTTTCTAAGTCGACTATCGATATCATCCTCCCAAATATACCATTATCTAATTCGATAGTACACATTCTAGGTCCGATGACCTTATATTATCAAACACAACTATTCCATATACACACCATAGTGTAAGAATGTGCAAAGTCTGTTATCACACTTCAAATTGGCAATTTAACGCAGAAATAGTAACTACCCCGTTTATTCACGGACTTAGCCTCTTTGTAACCTCAAGTGTAGCCCAGATAGTGCTGAACAAAGGTAAGAACACGAGAAACGTTATAACTTTATGCTTAACAGTAAAATCTAGGCATATCATAGCCTAAGAATTCTTCCGAGTATAAATACTTGCCTCGATTCTCGTACATGGGCTCAAACCTCACTTATATATGCACTCTTAGCCCGTAGCTGTCCCAAATAATTAATGCAACTAGTTCCTCCACTGGATTTAAATAAAATACTCACTTCAAATAGGTCACCACCTTGAAATAATATGCTTCTGAGATCTCCCAGTATCCAAATTCATAGGATGCATGAATCATCATAACTGATCCCAACTCTAGCATTTGAATGACTAACACATCTCTCATGCACAATCATCCCACGAGGAATTCTTCCAAAACTTTTCCGTGCCACATATAAATAACTAGAATATCAACAGTCTATCAACCAGGTGAGTACCACAATACCGATGAACATTCGTAAGTCAAAACACTATGCGCCTTCTGAAATGTGCACTCTTCTCAGGGATTACCGAGCATTTATAACATTCACCTAAATATCTGAAACTGACCATGTTGTCCAAAATTCTTGACCTTCCCTTCAATACTGAACTGCCAACTTGTAGATGTAAATCTTAATCCCACACAACACAACACATCTATCATGCCATCGTGTAACAAGCATAAGAATTTCATTATGAACTCTGAGTCACCAGCAAAAGTACATGCCATGTTAGTTAGAAACCTTTCTCTTGCTTCCTTCCAAGAGGAAATCACAATACACAATATGTTCTTCACACCGATAGAAAATATCCGGTTATAGCCATGGTAGAAATCATCAAGAACATTTTGAAATCCATTTGCATATAACCAAGCTATTAGAGCTGAATCTCCCTTACTCTACCAAGCTACGCAGGTCACCAACCCCAAGATTATTGCCACCAAAACATCTGTAAAGTCTCACCTCATCATAATTACCGAAGAACCGATCATACGATTACCATACTGGTCCATCCTACTACCCAGTCATTCTATTTTCTCCGAGTTTCTTCTGAATTATCCTCAAGTTAACACTCCTCCTTGTCAGAACACAACGATCCTTACCCAGAGCTCAGTACAAGACATCCTAACATAAAACCACATCGCCCTAAGGCCCATAAGTCGTTATATTGTTCTTAAGCACCCCCATAAATACCACAACCGAGACACCCACTCTAAAAATACCTTATTTTATATTAAAGTCGTTTCCTTCACCTTCCTAATACCGAAATATAAAATCTTTGAGACCCTATTAGATCGTGCTTACCATATGTGCAAATTTCCCATTTACCCTAAGACGGGAATATCTAACATACCCCGTGAATAACAGGCCATGGGAGTATCAGAAGGTAAAAGTATAAGTTTCAACAGGTAACAGAAGCAAGGTGAAGAAGGGTACGAGGTACCTAGTTAATGAAGATTGTGCGAATTTCCACGTCAAGCAGAGAAATAAAAGGATTCTAAGTTACTTTCAATAGAAATAGAGGTATGTACAATTAGTCACACCCATCTCAATTATGCCCTATGGGAGCTAACATATATATTTAAAAGAAGGATGGGATATCAAGATCCAGTTTGGGTTAGAGTAACCCGAAATGGTGGATTGAGCGAGGGGAGCTAAAAGTGAAACAATGTTTTGTTGAAGTTTTCAGAATAATGCGATAAACAGAAGTATTGGCAGGAGAATAAGAAGAGAGTAAATGAAGTATTATGAGTAAGATGTGATAAATGGGTGATAACAGTAAATCAAAATATGATATGATGATAGAGTCTATAGTCAAGTGAAGGAAAAAAATAAGAGGTGACACGTCTTGAGACAATAAAAGAGTATAGGCCAAAAGTCATATCCTCATTTCGAGAAATGAGTTGGTGCGTCCAACATGATTACCAAGACAAAACAATTTAGACCCCCGGAGTAATAGAAATTAGCATGGGCTAGTGAACAAGATAAACTGAACATCAATTAGGGATCAAATGAGGTGATAATAGTTGACATCAAGAGAATTTCAAATATTGCATTCCAGCAATAATACAATCGACAACAGAAGACCAACTTAAATCTCAAATTCTAGCCATAAACAAATCCGCCAAAAACTCTCAGTTGCTAAATATTAATCTTGAATCCATTAGAACTTTCTCGAGAGTCATCCACTCTGCTCAAATCTCAATTGCACCGCCCAAACTGGCCGAACTTCCTATGCTCAATTAGTACAACAACACCCCAAAGAAGTAACCATGCCTTAACACAATCGAGCAAATTCATACACCGTGCACACTACATTCGTCACGAATAACAACTCAACTCATTCCGTAATTTGCATCTGCTCATAAAGTGAAATATAACCCGTATCCAGGAATTTCCTTACTCGAGTCATCCTCGATCTCAACCTCCGCAAGTCATTATTAATCTACAAGTAAGCCTCGGACCAAAACAAAAACAACATATAATCGTGCAATCAAATCGTAGATAACAGACTCCCCCACTTGGCTCAAAGCCATAGAACAAAACATTTCATAACTCACAATATTCATACTCTATTACTGCCATAATACTATAGTTATTTCAAAGAAAATTCTTCTCAAGTTCATGCCACACCAACCATAAAATACCTCAATCATCCGCTAAGCTCGCATATTTTTCTCTTGACAGTCAAGTCAACTTTCTCAACCAGATTCAAATTTAAATCTCAACACGTACACCCCGCTGGTAGAAAAGAAAGCCTCCACACAACATCATAATGACCGCACATCCATAGTTTAGCACACACGTGATAACCTACCTGCTTAGCTTCAAACTGACATCTCTCCATAACCTTTCACAACCACAACTACTACTCCATCACTTAATCTTCCTAGGTCTAAGCTCACTATAAGATATGAAAAATCTACTTCATTCCACATTTAAACAACATAAAAATCTTTAAACTACACTCATAACTCGAGACTATACGTCACATCAAGATAGAAATCAAGCACCCAGTAGCCTTTTTTACATCACAAACAAATTCTTCTCGTCATATTCGAACCATTTGGACACATCCTGCAGTCACATCATACTCCTCATATATCCATTCAACCGTTCATCGATCCATAAATTCCATTCATAGGGACATTACCGAATATATGAGTCCAAATGTACAAGTTCACACAACTGAAGCTACCGAGCCTAAGCTGCGGTCTAAACCTGGCCTCAAGTCTTCCAGACTGGCCTATCACTAAAACACATAATACACATCTCGAACCTCATTCATAGAATCACAAGTCAGTGATGCAGAGCTGATACTGAGCGCTCACATGCGCACACAAATACGCGGAAGGAATTCAAAGAGTTATGTTTCAAGCTGAATCAATTCTGCACGATAAGGAAAGAAAGATGGGAAATTACCCTAAATGCCCTGTAGCCTCTCGAAGATAAGTATGGACGTCATCACACCGATCCGCAAGACATTACTAGACACTTGCTCATGACTTATAGAACCTATGAACCTAGAGCTCTGATACCAACTTGTCACGACCCAAAATTCAACTAGCCGTGATGGCACCTAACCCAACCCGTTAGGTAAGCCAATTTACAAATATTTGATTCAAATAATATTTAACTGACCCTATTAAACTCCCCAAGGACTGGTAGTACAAATCATGAGCTTCTAAGATTAGTATTTACAAAACTGGTATGAAATAAACACATCATCTGTTCGAAGTGTACATAAACAGATTCTTATAAATCTAAGGCTACCATGAACAAGAGGCAACTATGACCGGAACACAGGTACATCTTCAAATCTAGCTCCCGTCGATCGCAGCAACATGAACATCCAATATCTGCACGCAAGGTGCAGAAGTGTAGTATGAGTACAACCGACCCCATGTACTCAATAAGTAACAAACCTAACCTTAGGTTGAAAGTAGTGACGAGCGGAAACATAAGTCAGGGTCCAATACATATAGCCAACAACATTTCATAACAATATAATTTAAAGCAGCACAAGTAATAATTCAACAATAACATGATCAACTTAATCATGATTTCTGAAAATAGCTTTGCCTTTCAAGTGTATGAGTAAAAACTCAAGTCTTTTACTGAAGTTGCCAAAAATATGAGTAAGTTTGAAATAGTAATTTTTCCAAAATTCCTTTCAACAATAAATAAGATGTTTCATTTTCTTTCCACATAGCCAGTGGAAAATGCATCAATATGCCCATATGCCAATATGTGTGAGAAGTCATGAATAACGTGATACCGTACAACATGAGGAAAATGCATCTCTATGCATGTATGTCAAGTGTGCATGTCAATGCGATGCAACTCAATGATAAAACCAACATGAGGAAAATGCATCTCTATACCGTACAACTCGCACTCGGCACTCGTGCTCGGCACTAGCACTCAACACTCGCACTCAGTAGTACCCGCACTCATTGGGGGTGTGTATAGACTCCGGAGGGGCTCCTTCAGCCCAAGTGCTATAATCTGCATGGATAACTCACGTGCTGCATGGATAACTCACGTGCTATAGTATCAATATATGTATCCACACGGGCATCTCACGTGCTATAATAAGCCAATCTAGCCTGCTGCAGCGTGAAGCCCGATCCAATAATAATAAAGTATATAAAGCCAATATTGCCTGCTGCGACGTGCAGACCGATCCCATAATTATCCTCATAATCAGGCCTCGGCCTCACTCAGTCATCAATCTCTCCAGTCTCTCGGGCTCACGATATCATGAAACTAGCCCAAAATGATGATATGATGAATCAATAAATAGCAACAGAGACTGAGAGATGATATAAAATGAATGAACATGACTGAGTTTTAAAATTTCAATTTAAACAAATTCAACAACAATATGACCTCTGTGGGTCTCAATAATACTGGCATATAGCCTCAACATGATTTTAACAAGATTCTCAGCTCAATAGCTCTAGTACGTAGAGATTTCCATGATTTCAGATAAGTTCAGATAACTACATAGTTCTACAGGAATAACGGAATCATAGTTCACATGGTGCACTCCCATATGCCCATCACCTAGCATGTGAGTCACCTCAACACCAAACACATAACACGCATAATTAAGGGTTTATACCCTCAGCTCCAAGATTAGAAGAGTTACTTACCTCGAACAAGCCAAATCCTATACTGAGCAAGCCGTACAATACTCTGAAAATTCCATTCCGCACGTATCCACCTCCATACGCCTTCCTATCTCCTCAATTCAAGTCAAACGACTCGTATCTATTCAAATAACGTGCAAATTAATCATAACTAACTCTAATGCTTACAATTTAACAATTTAAAAAAAATTCTCAACTTTGCTCTAATAATTGACAGAGGGGCCCATGTCTCAAAATCTGACAAAACTTACAAAATCTAAACACCCGTTCCGATACGAGTCCAACTATAAAAAAATTATCTAATTCCGACATCGGATTGACCTTCAAATCTTCATTTTATATTTTTGGAAGATTTTATAAAAAATTATTTTTTCTTGCATAAATTCACGGATTCATTATGTAAATGAATATGGAATCATGAAATATAATCAATATGGGATAAGGTAAACTTACCCCAATGTTTTCCCGTGAACATCGCCCAAAAATCGCCTAAATCGGGCTCCCCAAACTCAAAAATGAGTAAAAATGGCAAAACTCCACGTTTTATGGGGTTTTTACGTCTGTGGCACCACAGGTGGCATGGGTCGCTTATTGTGGTGCCCTTTCTAGTACTTCCAGCAGTCCCAGCGCCAGGTATTGCACCCCACGCTACCCTGGGCGCTGACGGCGACAAAAAATCGTACCTGACATGGAAATAGGCATAACTCTCTCATGCGATGTCCAAATTTAAATACGGATCTAATGCTTCAATCAAAACTGAATTTCGAGCTCATTTGCTTAATGTGATACCACTTATTTTCTTGAAGAATCGACGTCGAACATTCTAGGAATATCCAACTTAAATTTCTGTTAACCATCCGAAATCCACCCATGGCCCTCGGGACCTCAACCAAATATACCAACAAGTCCTAAAATATCATACGAACTTAGTCAATGCCTCAAATCACATCAAATAACAATTAAACCATGAATCATATACCAATTCAAGCTAATGAACTTTAAATCTTTCAACTTTCAAACCTCGCATCGAAATATATCAAATCAATCCGGAATGAATTCAAATTTTGCGTACAAGTCATAAATGATATAATATAGCTATTTCAATTTCCAGAATATGATTCCGACATCGATATCAAAAAGTCAATTCCTCGGTCAAACTTCCAAATTTTTAATTTCCTATTTTCGCCATTTCAAGCCAAATTTAACTACGGACTTTCAAATAATTATCCAGACACACTCCTAAGTCCAAAATCATCATACAGAGATGTTGGAATCATCAAAACTCTATTCCGGGGTCATTTACACATAAGTCAATCATCCGGTGAACCTTTTCAACTTAAGCTTTCATCTTTGAGACTAAGTGTCTCAATTCATTCCGAACCTCAACGGATCCGAACGAATTACCCCAGCAAGTCACGTAACAATTGTAAAGAATAAATTGAGAAGTAAATGGGGGAACTGAGCTGAAATATTCAAAATAACCGGCCGGGTCGTTATACAAAGAGTTGGAGGACAACATGACATTATCGCAAAAGCTGAGACTAGGCTATATCCAATTATATCGGATCAATTATTCCATCAAACTAAATATATACAGTTGTTGTAGATAAAATGTTCAATAATTGTAGTTATTTTTTATATGTTTCTGACAAGTTGTTGTGTGTTTGTAATGAAATTATAGGTGAGGGATTCAACAGATCACATCCATACAGTGATAGATGGTGTGAAGTGCTATATTGTTTGTCTTCAAAACAAGAGATGTAGTTGTGGACAATTCCAGCTTGATGAACTTCCATGTGCACATGCTTTGGCGGCTTTAAGGCACATGAATGAGTCTTATGAAAACTATTGTTCTCCGTATTACATGAGGGAGAGCCTCTTGCATTCTTATGAAATACCAGTAGACCCGCTGCCTGATGAAAGCAAATGGAATGTGCCACAACATATAGCTGAAGAAGTTGTAATGCCACCTACTGGGAAAAGATAGTCAGGAAGACCTCAAAATCAAAGATACAAACGACATGATGAAGTAAATGGAAAGAAGTACAAGGTTTCATGTGGAAACTGCGGACTAGAAGGGCATAACAAAAGATCTTGTAAGAATGCTCCCAATAGGAAATAAAATTTGATAAAGTCACAAGATGTTTTGATAAATTGTGTTGAGGTGTTCTGAAGATTATAAAGGTGTAATTGTGTTGATAAATTGAATAAAGATTATCTCCTATAATGAAATATTTTCAGCTCTTAATGCAGTTGGTTTGTATTTGTTTTGTTTAATTACTGAGTGTATTAATTTCAGCCTTTCATAACTTGATTAGATTATGTATTTTTTTGTATGTATAATACATAATTGTAGTTAAATTGTAAATAAATTTTATGCTAACAATAACGATATCAAGTACTAATAACTTTCAACCAAAAAACAAAACAACAGATGTTTCCTATTCTAAGTAGTAGTATCCTGGATAAAATAACAAAACATAGGGTAAAACAATTGTAGCACAAATCTGCTACAAATAAACTTCAACGAACTTGTTCTTAGATAACAATTTGTCTACAACTTTTCTACAAAACAGCTACAACTAAACAATCTAACTACAATTTTTCTATAGAAAAGGGCAACTAATTCTTCTTCTTCCTGACTTGTATTCTCTCGTTCACAGCTGGTGCACCTTTTCTTCTTCCAAATCTTCCAGTCAC
Organism: Nicotiana otophora; assembly: GCA_000715115.1. Classification (NCBI taxonomy): domain Eukaryota; kingdom Viridiplantae; phylum Streptophyta; class Magnoliopsida; order Solanales; family Solanaceae; genus Nicotiana; species Nicotiana otophora. The sequence goes on along the minus strand of AWOL01S0010746.1, from coordinate 13,485 downwards.
CTTGCCCTCACTAATTGCACCAGTATCTGCTTCTTCCTAGCATAATCCCAATGTAGCGCTCCATAGCGTCTACGATGTTGATCAATATCAGAAAGGTCTTTCTTTGAAACTGCTAGCTCTCTAATGCTGACATATTCTACAAATACAGTCACATATACACCACAGTAACTGCAAAAAAATAATTAGGGGAAAAGATTTAGCATTCATTGTAAAATAAAATCTGTTAAATAAATAGAAGGAAAACAACATTTTCATACAATGATCCCTCGTTTTGCTGGGGTATCTCACCGATCAACCACTGAATGTCAAGAGGGTCAGTAACACCTTTTTCAATGTATGCCTTTGTGCTCTCGTAGTTGATGTCTTGACGATTGCCATAGAAGCTGGTACATGACAAGTAGAGGGGGATCATAACAACAAACTTGTTGGCAACAGATTCAACAAGGTTGTGATTTCGTGAAGAGATCATAGAATCATAAACATATAGAACTCTATCGGTAATGTCAAACACAACCAACAACCAATAAAATTTCTCCACAATGTTTATGGGCATAATCACAAAATTAACTTGATCCCATGCAACATTTGCGAGTAACCTGTACCCCAATATGTATTCTGATATGGCGTCCTGGGGTTTGACAATAACAAGCTTCTTTTCGGCAGGAGCATTGATGTACCTCTAATAAATTTGTTCAATTTTAGTCTTGAATATACAATCAGTGGTTGTAAACCGTATCTTGTTTTGAGGACCATACTTTCCTCTCTTTCTCAAATAGTATAAAATAACATCAATATTCTGCATAAAAATAGATTTCATTAGTTCTCAATGCTTACTACAATTTAACTACAATATATCTACAAACAAACTACAAAATCTGGAGATGACATAATAATACAGCTAGTCATTAAATTCTGACAGCGTTTGTGTTTACCGAGTCGTTGAGGACTTGCCCTAGATGTGCCAAAGTATAAAACTACTCCTTTTTATGAACTTTCTTCACTCCAAGATCATACCACAGCTTAAGCTGGTTATCGTTTATAGAAAAAGCCGCCTTCCTCCTATTTAAACACATAGCAATTACAATAAATATGTAGATTCAAGTGGAAATCCAAAAGATGAATGCTCTAAAAAATATGAACAAATTGTATAAACTAACCTCTTTGAAAATGTATCGGTACCAAGGTACAACCAATTGTTGAATTCTTCCAACAAGTCAGGATCAAGATCTTTTCCAATAACCCCAGTAAATGGATGCTTGATGAGGTAAATTGGAGGTCCAACAGAAGTGCTCCCACCAGAACTGTAAAAAGGAAGAAAAGGGGATCGGGCATGCTTTCCAGGCTGCCTTGATCTTCCTTGATGCACAGGGGTTGTTTCATCTTTGTTAAGCTCGCCGAACTTAACAATCTGGGGGAAGTTCTCTGGCAGCTCAAAATCATCAAGTGTAACTTCCCTTTTCTCAGATCTGGAGTCATTGTCCGAATCACCTACATTAACGTACTCAGATGGTTCACATCCTTCTTCACAACAATCATCTCCTTCTTGTATAAGATTCTCTTCTTGAATGGGAGATTGCATTTTTGTCTCCTTCTCCTCATTCTTCTGTTCTCCTGGAATGCTTATTGTAGCTTCCTGTTTTGGAGATTTTGCAGGCATAGCTTCCTTCACTGTTATAGTAAATATGTTTAAGTTAACCAAATTGTAGATAATTTGTACTAAACACTAACATCACTGCATGCAAATTGTAGTTTAAATGTAGTAAATTTATTAAAATGTTGTCCTGCATCTGATATACAAAATATATTGTGAAATATGATGATAACATGTACTAAATCATACCTGCATTCTCTTTATAAAACGTCCCTTCAAATTGGGAAGATAAATCAACATGTACAAGAACATTCTCCTCAATTTCTATGTCATTCACGTGCCCTGTATCTAAGAAAATAATTGGAAATATAATGCATATTAGTTGATACAAAATTAGGTAATAGGTAGATATATTGTATACATAATATAGATATGTATATATATGTAGGTATATTGTAGGTATAATGTAGATATATTGTAGATGCATGTTTTACTACTGCTGGCATGCACTGTTTTATCACTATTGCCCAGAAAGTGTTGATTGTTCTTTTCTTTTGAGTGCTCTTCATTTTTTGTAGAACACCCAGAAAACTGCAGGCATTCAATTTGTTAGGCTATATACTTTATGAACGATAATATAAACTTAGACGTGATAAAAACTGTTGTATAAAATGAATATATTTCAAATGAAACCTTGGCATCAATGTTATCTTTTTGACTGTTTATCGCCTGTAAAATAGCCTTGATTGAGTCATTGAGTACCAGTCGAATGCTACCTAGTTCTGCAAAAACTTCTTTCTTAAAAGATCCAAGATCTGAACCAACCTACATATTAAAATATAGAGAGTTAACGAAATAATTTGCACAACATAAATTAAAGAAACCATCTAGGATTATGTATATATGTTACCTTGTCAACATCTTTTCTTAAACTTTTTATTTATTTTAGAATATCTTTCTTGTCATCTATTCTAATTGCCTGCTTGTGTCCAGATGGAGATGCAGCATCTATCGGATGCTCAGACTTGGTTTCAACTTCTTCAAGGATGTATTCAACTTTATCTGTCAAGTTAATTCTTGAAAGCTTTTCTGGTGCTTCAATTATGATGGTGAACTGAGTGAAATAAATAAATGAGAGTGACTTAGACATAATATGTATAAAAGTTGTAGATAATTTGTATTAGATTATCTGCGCATAAGTGAAAATCATTTACCTTGATCCATGTTGGTTTGATTATTCTATCTTTAATTGCAGATAACCATATCTTGTCCTTACTAGCTAACCAGCTAAGTATGCGAGGGATAGAATTAGCAACCCTTGTAGCTATATCAGTGTTGATGGTAGAGCAACACTCATACAATCATATTTGCATAGCCAGTGCAAAGCCTCGAATGACATAAAAATGAACAGAAGGATTGAGTTTGTGCCTAACAGACTGAAGCAATTGTGTATAAGATTCACTACCCCATGCGTAGTTTGCATACTGTTCCGAGTCCACCAAATAGAACCTAAAATGGTCTATCAATACTGCATTGTCTTTTTCTAAAGGACAGAGGAAGAATTCTATAAGATATAGAATACACAACTTGACTGCATCCCCGTCGTTCACCCAACTACGGCCGGTTACAATTTGTTTTAAGTATGACTTTTTAACTTTTTCCTTGTTTGGAAAATAACTTCTCATTATTTTACTGTCATACGTAGGTGTGTAAACAAAGTCCGTCACTTCCGTAAAACATCTCAGACCACTAATCAGGGCAAACTCTCTCAAACCAAAATTCAGCCTCTGACCCTTTATCTCTGTTGAAAAAAAGTCGGAACCAGATGCATTCATTTCATACTTCATGAGAAGATGAATTGCTTGATTTTGCATACATATTCCGGGCAAGGAAAGCAAATAACCAAAACATGTCTTCTTAAAAAGTTTTAAACCATTTTCAGATAGTAAATCCTTGATTTGGCCAAGAATAGTGGGGTCGGATAATGTCTGAAACCTAATGATCCCATAATCAATATTAGGAGGTACAAAAAATGGTCCATTCAGCAGCAAAAGGAAAAGCAAGTTATTAAAACAAGGCTCAAAACTAGAAAATTGGGGGAGTGGAAGATACGTTAGAGTTATTTTAGGATACTAATTACTATCATTAATTGTCTTAAAAATGTACATAAATGATAATTGGGTATATAATATGTAATTATATTAAAACTTGAGTAGGGAGGATAATATAGTTTCATATAGTGTATAGGAATGTAAAAATTCCATATATAAATTCGCAAAGATGTAGCCCAGCCATAATAGGCCATATCTGAAAAATGAACATCATTTCCATTTCTTTTTATTCTGATCTTCAAGCGCAAAAATTCTATGATTTCTAAATCATAACAAAACCTAACGTAAATTGATCTTATACTTTCCTATCGCATCTACAAAGAGCAAAACCAGCCACAATCCAACTAGAAAAAAACTAAATTTTCTTTTTCCCCAAATTCAAAAGAGCAGAGACTGGAATATATAAATTGGAAGAATTTGCTTCAAGTTCGTGATTTGGCAGAGAAATCAACTAAAGAAATGGACTTTATACATTAATTATTCGAGCAATGATAAGAACAACACAAAAAAATCAATTTCTATTTTTGTCGACGGAAGTTTACGCTATATACATTCTTCATAGTAGTGAATGTGTTAATGACAATTAGGATAGTGTATATATATTTTTATACACCGGTATGCAAAAAACTATACACACTTATACAAATTTTCTAAAATATATTTACACTTGTATATATAATTAGTCTTTGTCCATGCACGTTGTGCTTGTACCCCTTATCAGTGAATATAAAAGTTTAAAAATGACATAGATATTATTCATAAAACAATCAAATATAAGTTCCTCGAAATGCTAACTTGTTCATTCTAGCTAAGTCAAGAGAGGAATTGAAGAAATCTCGCCCTACATGTGAAAGTCCTTTGGATATTCTGATCCATATTGTAATTTAGCTATATAATTTTTTATGTTTTGTGTAGAAGTTCGAAACAATAGGCAAAATATGCTTGCTTATATGTAATCCTTTAATTAGTATCGAATAAGATCACTGTGTGAAGTCAAATAAGTGGAAGTTTAGAAATGAAACTTGATATAAACTAAGGGTCCATCACACTATGTAGAGAACGAGGTTCTTTATAAGTTCCCACGGAACGCACGCACACAGCAGTAAGTAAATGATACAATGGAATTTTACATGGAAAACTCCCAGCTCACGGGATTAAAAACCACGACCTATCCTTGTAGGATTTAACTTCACTACTGAGCAAACTTTAAATTACAACCTATTGTAACCTAGGAATTAACCTCTTAATCCCTCACTAACTTATCTATTACAAGCCACTTTGTAATAACTCTATTATAAAGACTTACAACTCGACTAACTCTAGCCAAGACACAAACACAAGGCTTATGATTTTACAAAGATTTCCTACACAATGCTTCTAACTAAGCTAAGTAGGAATTACAAGTGAAGTGCTTTAACAAAGGTGCAACACAACTAAGGACATGTAATGACTCAATACAGGAAACTGGCCCTTCGTTATGGTGTTCTTTGTTCTTGATGCCCTTGAGAATCACTTCGAAGATTGACATAGACTTGAGAGAATGCTTGATTGATTCTTGAATGTGCAAGTATTTTGTTTTACCTTTGCTTGATGTTAATAACTCATTTGTGACATCACTTGAAAGATGCAAGCAAGTTAGGTAAAGGGAATTCCCCATAAAGTTGATTGCTGCACTATTTTTGCACTGTTGCATGTGCAGGCAACAACTTTATAGCTGTGGGGAGTTGACTTATACAGTCACTACGGGAACTGGTGGCCATCTTCTCACGCCCCAAAACCGAGGAGCGCGACCAGCGCTCAACCGAGTAAACCCGACAGAGCAAGTCTGTTAGATTTTCTTCTACCCAAACTCATCCACGAATGAAGATAATACATATTTTTCATTAACTAGACAAAAACGTGATCATATCTACAATACCAATTCATTATCAATATTTTTCATCATTTTTAGAGTCTCAAATGGGACAAGTAATACAACCACAACATAACATAGTTTGTCTTTCCCAGCACCAATACACAACCCACACTATGTCTACGAAGCTTCTATAGATAAAGAAGAGCACAATGATAATGCCGGCAATAAGGCCCCGACTATACCTCAAACAGAATACACAAAGAACAAAAGATACATGACCTTGGGATGAAGTGGGGCTCACCAAGTCAGTTAGGAAGAAGGTGTACTGCTATCACTGATCAATACCTCTTGATGTGGAACCACCTGCATCCATTTAAAGATGCAGCACCCCCGACAAAAAGGACGTTAGTACCGCCGAATAGTACTAGTATGAAAACCAAACACCAATTTAAGAATTTAGAAATACAATATAAATATGATGAATCAGGGCGACAATAGAATAATATAGATAATCGTTTAAACCAGAACAATCTTATTGAGAGCTATCAATAACATTTATAAGATTTAAAGTGAGATCCTCTGTAACACTTTTAACACAAAGCGGCCCTGCCGCCTCACCTGATGTATGCATGTAGAGGTGTAAGTACAATACCATAACTCTACTCAAGTGGTCCTGCCGCCTCACCCCAATGCATGCGGGTGGATGTATAACCACAATACCAATAACCTACACAAAGAGGCTATGCTGCTTCACCCCAATGTATGCGGGTGGAAATGCATCAACGATATTAAAACCAACACAAAGCGGCTATGCTGTATCACCCCAATATATACATGTGGGTGGTGGTGCCACAACAATACCAAAACTATAGACAAAGTGGTCGTATTGCCTCACCCCAATGTATACGGGTGGAGGTGCAGTCCTACAATACCATAATCCCTACACAAAGAGGTCATGCCGCCTCACCCCAATATATGCGGGTGGAGGTGTATCACAATTCCAATCTCTACACAACTTGGCATAATAACTTTCACATAAATCACGACTTGAACGTATAACATGTGGATACACAATCCATAGTTTGGAACACATTCTCAATTTATAATACAATATGATAAGAGCATTTCAAATACGAATTGAACATATATCTTTATCACAAAACTTATCGGAATACTCGATTTGTAATCAACATCTTGGAACTTACAAGGATAATAGGAATTCCAATTGTTAAAGAAGAGTTTAGCCAACATACCTCAATTGAGCTTCCTTAAACTCTAAAATATTTTGGAATTCTTAGCAACTTCAATCTATTTTAGAAATATAATTAATTGAACCAAAATTAGGAAGATGATCATGGTTCTAGCTCATTTGAGCATTTTATCAAACATTAGGTGTGCATAAGGTTTCAATGTCTTTTCATGGAGGATTCCATCATCCCACAATCCAATCTTTATCATTTTTAGCTCAACAATCTTCCTACACCCTTTGATAACACATGGATGTAAAATAAACAACTCTCATGCCCCAAATATTATCTTGCTAATTACCCATTCTAGACAAAATTCGAAATTGAGGATTAGGGTGTAGAATCTTACCACTAGGATGAAGACCTAGTGAATTTCTCTTCTTAATCTTCCAAAATTTGAGCAAGAATTGAAAAATAATTATTGAGGAACACCTTCTCACTCTAGGGAACTCTCTCTCACTCTAAAATGTTAGATGTTAGCTCAAAAATGGCCAAAACGTATATTTAACGAAGTAGGGTCGGGTGTTAAAAACTCAAAAATAGAGCTCCGGAACAAGGTCTATGATCGCATATGCGATTGCATAATCAATATGCGGACCGCATATCGGTCGCACAATTTGGCCTCCAAAACTGGGCGTGACTGACTTGGTTTGCGATCATTATGCGGCCCGCAGACCTATTTTGCGGTCGCATAATACACCGCAGAATTGGTCTGCGGTCGCATAATGCGCCGCAAACCTAGTCTCCAAACCTCCCCTTTCCTGTCTCACTCTGCGACTATTATGCGGCCCGTAGAGTGATTTTGCGACCACGTAGTGGGCCGAAGAAATGTCTTCTTTTGCCGAAAATTTTCCTTTATCCCTCAGTGCATTGTTCAACCCAAAAAGTCCGAGCCGTGGTGAGCAAACTCGCCGCAAAGAATTTCTATAATCCTCAATACGTAAAACCAATTCGGCACCACGAAACATAATTTTCTTTTGCAAAATTTTACGGGGCCTTACACATCTATTCCCTCTGTTGTTCCTTTAACTCTGAAGAGTTGAACCACGTCCCCGAACTGAGACTTGTTGTTCTTTAAGTATTGAGGATGTGTAACAGGTTCCTTCTATGGTTCTTATCATTAAGTTTGTTAGATCATCAAAACATAACAGGGATACATATATAACCTATCAATTTCCCCCTTTTTGATGATGACAAACCCCCTAAGAGCCAAAATGGTAAATCAGTTTCCTATATTCCCCCTGAATTTATTGCTCGGCTTGTTCCCCCTCAATTATTTCCCCCCCTTTTGGCATCATAAAGAGATCAGTAGCAATCAATAAGCAAAAAGAAGTCTAGCTTGGATAACTCATACCATATGTGTGCACACAATCATGACTAAAATCAAAGAAAAAGAGTAAGACATAGACAACAAAAAGGATGAAACTTTCATTAATTATTGGAAATTAAGTTGGGAGCAGTTCCATTGTTACCAAAACATCCACAAAATAAAAATAACAAAAGGTACCAGTCATAAACATCATTAAGACTAAAAATAGAGGATGGACACTAGGAACTTGGCACTGGGAATATGATGGCTACTAAGGAGCACTGGAAGGGGAAGCACTGGAGGCTAAAGAAGAGGCAAGGGTTATAAGAAGGATGTCCATGCGAGCATTTGCAGAACCTTGATCGTTTAGCAGTCTATTCTTCAGGTCCTCAACCTATTTCCTGAGAGCAGCATTTTCCTTTGTCAGCGCGAGCAACCTTTGTGTTTTGGGCACCACTGGATCCAGCTTCTTCGTGGGCCTGATTGAGCTGATTTTCGAGAATGGAATTCCGGGCCTTCAACTTCCTTATTTCTTCAGTGACACTATTTTGATAGTTGATCAGTTGAGAAATAGTCGAAGTGCTGCCAACCCCTCCACTCCTATCAATGCACTCACACTCTTCAAGGGTGGTTTTGGAGAAAGATTACTTGCGAGTTCCTACTTTAGCCTGTCCCAATGGATCCTTGAAAAATTCATAAACTTTAGTGAGGAGAAACCCATAAGGCAACCCATGATTACCTTCATTGAACTCTGCTATTTTCTTCATGTGCTCTATCATAAGACCAGACATGTTTAGAGTGGTGTATCCATCTAGTGCTTCCATGAGAACTAAGTATGCTCGTGATGTAATGGAGCATCTTTTAGCACGTGGGAGTAGAACATTGTTCACTATTTCGAATAGCAGTTGGTACACTGGAAGGAGGGGCTTCTTGTGTACCCATTCCCCTTGTTGCACTGCCCTATCCTTCACAATGGTGTTTCTAAAATTTGTAGAGCAGACCCCGTCAATGGAAGACATCCCATCAGTGGACACGCCCAAAATGGCTCCCAGTACAGTAGTGTCCATCACAAAATTAACACCGTTCACTTCCAGACAAATGCTATCATCCTCAACTGTGAAGAAGTCAATATAGAAATTACACACTTCTGCCTCATATACTCTGGGATTTTCACTTGTGAACAGATGTATCCACTGTTGGAGTTCATCGATCTCCACCAATTGGCACATTCCTGACATATCTAGAATATCAGGGGCAAATGTACGGCCCCACAGTACCTTTTGGATTCTCAATTTTTCCCTGCCAGCATCCTGGGAAGCACCAACCTTGGTCTTCTTGGAGGAACTAGGTTCCTCATTGGCATCAGCCTTCCTTTTCACTAATTTTCTAGCACTCTTGCTTTTCTCCGCAGATGTTTCAGACACCCTTTTCTTAGACACTCTTTCAACCAGTTCTTCAGTCTCCTTATCTCCAAGTTCCTCAACCACCTTTCCACCAGATGTTTCACCTTCATCATTTTTCAAACCCATACCACTTACAAATGACTCTTTCTTCGATGTTGAAATTGTAAGTTTCTTTGAGGACTTACAAACTAAGGAACCAGGTTCCTCATCTACCTCATCATCTATATCGATAACTAGTGCTAGAGGCACTACCCACTCATTTACAAACATCCCATCCTTCACCAATCTCTTTTTCTTCTTTCCCTCTCTTTGTTTCCTTAAAAGTGACTCAAATTCTTCCTTCTTCTGCAACCTCGTGATATGTCTCTTAGAAATGGACCCCTGGGGAGGTGCCTTTCTACTCCTAGCATTAATGAATCTCACCAGTGCCAAATTATAATAATCTTCTCCTTTACTGTTCTCATTCTCCTCCTCAGACAGAGATCACATCGCAGGAACCACAATTGATAATGGCTTAGCATAGAAATAAGGAGAGGGGGCGGGATCAATACTGACCTGGAACTCTTGTTAAGAACTAGGGGTTTTATCCCTATTAGAGCCATAGGGCGCTTCTGGGGCGGAGGGATCATGTCCCTCAGTTGGTTCCCCAGTTGTACTCTCAGGTGCCGAGGTTTCGACATGCACCATTTCCCTATCCTCGACCTCTATACCATTATATTCCCATTGAAACTCAGACACTCTTTCATAACCTTCAATCAGACTTCCCTCAGCAGCATTGAAAGCATATTTTCTATAGCTTTATGTTCTTGTAACTCCAAAGTAACTTCAGAATGCATAAGAGGATCATTACTTGTAGGATCAAAGCCCGGGGATGCCATTGTCGATTTATCATTGGTATAACCCACACCTTGTTCTTTAGCAGAACTTTCTTCCACTGGTAGACTAGAAATTTCTTGGTTTTCTTCTCCATCCATTTTATCTTCGTCAACCATCTTTTCCGGCGAGGCAAAAGTAGAGGTCACGACCACAAATATCTTGGGAGTCGATATTTTGCGACTCCGATGAGAACCAAAACTCGACTGGGTTGGAGAGGAAGCAGAGGGTGGTTGTGACTCTAACTTAGAGTTTGGACTAGTCAGAACATGGAGTGTGGGCTCTATCACTGGTGTTGCAGCGAATGAGGACACAGTGGGGACGATGCTTGGAACATTTTGTGTTTCCTGATTGTCATACATGGTGGAGTATAGTTAGTTGAAGAGGAGTATTTGAAGAAGGAAAAGGTGAATTTTGGATTCTTGATATGAACAGTTCTGAAAGTTATTGTGAATGGATTTATTTAAAAGGAGTGAGAGACAGGTTGGGTATAAATTTCTGGTAGTCGGGTCGCTTCATAAAGATTGAGACGCTTGGATTCAAGAAATAAAAATAAACTGACAATTTAATGATGTGACAACATTTCAGCCGTTTAAAACATTGTGCATGAGAGTATAGAGGAACTACTAACCTGTGTCAAAGGAACTAGGTTCCCTGACAGAGTTTGAAAATGTAAGCCTCATCCTTTGACCAACATGCAATGCATTAGCTACTTGTATACTATGTAATCATCATGCGTGTCTACCTGTAACGGTATAGGGGTGAGTTAGACTGGGCTAGAAAACATTTTTTTAGCTATTTTACATGTACATTCTTTTGTAGCTAATCATCGAGGGACCAGGTCCTCAGCTTGATTTTATCGATCATAGTGCCATGCGATTCTTTTCAATGTGCTCTTTGCTCAGTGCTTTGGTGAAGATATCTGCAATTTGATCTTCTGTGCTATAAAACTTCATGCATATGAGCCCTTTATCAACATTGTCTCTGAGGAAGTGATGTCGCACATCAATATGCTTTGTTCTCTTATGTTGGACTTGATGTTTTGCCATGTTGAGAGCACTAGTGTTGTCACATAGTAAGGGCACGCAATCAGAAAACACACTGAAATCTTTGAGCTGTTACTTGATCGACAACAGTTGAGCACAACAAGAGGCAACTGCCACTTACTCCGCCTAAGCAGTTGAAAGGGATACTGAGTTTTGTTTTCTTGTGCCCCATGAGATTAGACACGAGCCCAAAAAATGTTCCATACCAAAAGTGCTTTTCCTATCCACCAGATAACCAACATAGTCAGCATCAACATACCCTATTAAGTCAAAGTTATCTCTTGAAGGATAGTAGAGAACCAGGTATTGTGTGACTTTGAGATACCTCAGGATTCTTTTGGCAGCCTTCAGATGAGATTCCTTGGGATAAGACAAAAACCTGGCACACAATCCCATACAAAAAAATATCCGGTCTGCTTGCTGTGATATACAGAAGTGATCCTATGATACCTCTATAAATAGTTTCATTCGCACGAGAACCAGGTTTATCCATGTCCAGACGAGTAGCAGTAGAAATAGGGGTATCAAAGATCTTTGATCCTTCCGTATCAAATCTCTTCAGAAGCTCCTTGGTGTACTTCAGTTGACTTATCATTGTCCCCTCAATAGTTTGCTTAACTTGCAGTCCCAAGAAAAACTTAATTCCCCCATCATACAAACAACTAGGGAGTGGAGACCGTATGTTGGAAAGGAGACTAGGGAGTGGTGACCCTATGTCTAAAATACAATCAACTAGAGAGTGGAGACCCTAGGTTAGAACAACGACTAGTGAGTGGAGACCCTATGTCTAAAATATCAACAACAAGGGAGTGGAGACCCTATGATAGAAAAGAGACTAGGGAGTGGAGACAAAATGTCTAAAATATCATCAAATAAGGAGTGGAAACCCTATGTCTAAAATATCATCAACTAGGGAGTTGAGACCCTATGTTGGAGAAGAAACTAAGGAGTGGAGACCTTATGTCTAAAAATAAAATCAACTAGTGAGTGGAGACAGTATGTTGGAAAATGAACTAGGGAGTGGAGACCCTATGTTAGGTAAGCGACTAGGGAGTGGAGACCCTATGTTAGGTAAGCGACTAGGGAGTGGAGACCCTATGTTTGAAAAAACGCTAGGGAGTGGAGACCCTATGTTGGAAAAGAGACTAGGGAGTGGCGACCCTATGTCTAAAATAAAATTAACTAAAGAGTGGAGACCCTATGTTGGAACAATGACTAGGGATTGGAGATCCTATTTCTAAAATATCAACAACTAGGGAGCAGAGACTCTATGTTATAAAAGAGACTAAGGAGTGGAGACCCAATGTCTAAAATATCAGCAAATAGGGCATGGAAACCTTATTTCTAAAATATCATCAACTACGGAGTGGAGCCCCTATGTTGGAGAAGAGATTAAGGAGTGGAGACCCTATGTCTATAAATAAAATCAACTACGGAGTGGAGACCGAATGTTTGAAAAGCTACTAGAGAGTGGAGACCATATGTTAGAAAGGAGACTAGGGAGTGGAGACCCAATGTCTAAAATATCATCAACTAGGGAGTGGAGACCCTATGTAAGAAAGGTGACTAGGGAAGGGAGACCTATGTCTAAAATAAATCAACTAGTGAGTGGAGACCCTATGTCTTAAATAAAATCAACTAGGGAGTGAAGACCTTATGTTGGAAAAGCGACTAGGGATTGGAGACCCTATGTTGGAAAGGAGACTAGGTAGTGGTGACCCTATGTCTAAAATAAAATCAACTAGAGAGTGGAGACCCTAGGTTGGAACAACGACTAGTGAGTGGACACCCTATGTCTAAAATATCAACAACTAGGGAGTGGAGACCCTATGTTAGAAAAGATACTAGGGAGTGGAGACCCAAGGTCTGAAATATCATGCAATAGGGAGTGGAAACCCTATGTCTAAAATATCATCAACTAGGGAGTTGAGACCCTATGTTGGAGAAGATACTAAGGAGTGGAGACCCTATGTCTAAAAATAAAATAAACTAGTGAGTGGAGACCGAATGTTGGAAAATCAACTAGGGAGTGGAGACCCTATGTTAGAAA
>AWOL01S0010745.1:3715-36373 GCA_000715115.1 Nicotiana otophora | reverse complement strand
GGGTGGGGGAGAGAAAAAGGAGAAACAAACATAGTATAAAACAAAGAGTTCACGGTCAAAGCACAAAGATCCTTTGTGGGGAGAAGCTTTCCTCCTTTTTCTACTTTCCCCCACTAAGCCACTTGAAAACTTCATGCAACATTTTTCTAATAAAGATACAAAAAAAGAGTCTAAAGAAAGCAAAACAGTAAGCAAGAAACATGGTATAAGACAAAATTTTATTGTTACAAATCTCCTTTCTTTCTTTCCACCCCCTAACTTTTTTTTCATCTCTTATCCTTAGATTTATATATTTTTTGTATGAATGAATTAAATGTGGTTCTAGTGGAGAAGAAGATGATATATCCATCCAAATAACGCCTATGTGATTGAGATATATATACTTGACCTTAACTAAGCAGCCAAAATTATTCTGTTCTTTTAACATGGTCTTAACAAGGACCACTTATTAGTACACGTGTGTGGTCCTATTGCCTAAGTCCTAACCCCAAACCGAAAGCAGTAGCAAACGAACAGAGAAAATAGATCAATTTTTATTATTTTAGTGGTCCAAAGAACTTATTTATTGCAGAGAATTGATATAATTTAGAGCTATTAATATTTATATCTGTCGATCATATTTCTTTAACTCGGTGTTGTTGCTCTAGATTATTTTTGGTCTTTGTTTATACCAACAATTAATTCACACTTAACTGTTTTACTTTTAAAACTGTACATAATACGTGTTGTGCTCCACAACCTTTTGGAAAAAACAATCACGTGTTTAAAAGCATAAGTGTTTGAACCCAACAAACCTTAGTCCTCTTTACAAGGATCTGTCAATTTATGTTAATTCTTCGACCATAGGAGATTAATTAATTCAACATGCGATGGTTTGACGCATGTGGGCAGACTACTCTTTATGTGTACTTTTATTATTTTCTCAATTTCACTTTGTTTGAACTTTAAGGAGTAGGAAAATTAAATTGACTAATTTTCGGTATCAATTCAAACATAAATTCTTTATATTTTTTAAAGTAAAATTTGCATATTCAGAAATTACGTAAAAATAAAAAGAGAATATTCATTCTTTTTGAGAGGATGGAGTTTGTTAAATCAAAGATTTTATTTGATATAAAATCTTTGTCCTGGAAGATCTGCTTTGAGAATAATTATTTCGTTTGCATATACACAAAATATTGACGATTTTTCAATGTTTTTCGTGTTCCCTGAGGCTGAGATAGATTGTAGGTAAATTATATTGGAGACAGATATGAAAATATGCAAGTTCATGTCTATTAATTAGACATTTCCGAATAATCTAAACCGAACATTTTGAAGTAATATAAACCTACCAAGTTCCTTCCATCAATTAACAAGTTCATTTTCTTACGTCTTTCTGTTTGTTATGCAATTTTCATCTGAATTGTAAAGCAAGAGTCGTAAGGAAAGACTTCTAAAGTCACACATTGAAAGCACTATTGGTTGTCTTTTTGTTATAAATAGATTTTCCATTTGAGTAGGGACATTCACAACTTTCTTAGACTCTTTTTTGACAAGGTGGGTTGCTCTGAT
This sequence comes from Nicotiana otophora, assembly GCA_000715115.1. Taxonomy (NCBI): domain Eukaryota; kingdom Viridiplantae; phylum Streptophyta; class Magnoliopsida; order Solanales; family Solanaceae; genus Nicotiana; species Nicotiana otophora. The sequence continues at coordinate 34,819 of AWOL01S0010745.1, read as the reverse complement.
GGTAAGCATCCTCCACTTCCAACCAAGAGGTTGTGAGTTCGAGTCACCCCAAGAGCAAGGTGGGGAGTTCTTGGAGGGAAGGATGCCGAGGGTCATTTGGAAACAGCCTCTCTACCCCAGGGTAGGGGTAAGGTCTGCGTACACACTACCCTCCCCAGACCCCACTAGTGGGATTATACTGGGTTGTTGTTGTTGTTGTTGTTGTTATTACTTAGATAAAATATTCACTCCGGGTAAAATTTTATTTGCATCGAATATATACACTAAAAAATTGTATCTTGTAAACGTATGCACTGTCATTTAACCATAGTTAAGTGATTTGTATTTTACTTTAAATATTTGCTGCTAAAATTAAATTGTTTGGTTTATTATAAACACCAAGTATAAATAAGTATTTACTTCATCCAGTCCATAATAATCGACTTTATACTCTTTGACACATCCCTTAAGAAAATACGAATTCTTAGAGAAAAACAATATGTATTTACTAAATTACTCTTAATTAATTATAACTTTGACACATTGGGATATGTAAATAAGGACAAACTTTGGAAAAATAAAATTAATTTCTTCTTGATTATGTAAAGAGACACTTATTTTGGACTAAAATAAAAAGTCAAAATGTCATTTATTATGGACCGGAGGGAGTACCTATCTTTCATTTATATGACAAAGCGGGTCTTAACATTATATTTAGAGAAAACTACCCTCTATAGCCCATCAAAATTTTAATTGTCCATGTTTTTGCCCATTGACACAAAATGGCCCTCCGCCCCAAACATATTACATCTAATAGCCTGAAATGTCTATTTTGTATTTTTTTTTGTATAGTTATAGTCTATTTTGTATATTTATTGTATAGTGACATTCTATTTTGTATATTGTTTTGTATAGTGACAGTCTATTTAGTATGTATTTTGTATAGTGACAGTCTATTTTGTATATATTTTGTATAGTGATAGTCTATTGTATATAAATTATATAGTGACAGTCTATTTATTATATTTTTGTATAGTGATAGTTATTTTGTATATATTTTGTATAGTGACAATCTATTTAGTATCTTTTTTGTATAATGACAGCCTCTTTTGTATATATTTTGTATAGTGACAGTCTATTGTACATAAATTATATAGTGACAGTCTATTTTGTATAATTTTTGTATAGTGACAGTCTATTTATATATATATATATATATATATATATATATATATATATATTGTAATATACCAATATTCAAAAGAAATACTCTCCAGTCTAATACATAATCTAAAATGACTTTTAAATATTAGCCTCATATACAATATTTTATGAAAATTTTGGTCCAAAAAAGAGATTGATAAAAAATTCATGTTTGATATGCACGAGTTGCAACAGAGGATAGGGAGAGTAATTGATACTTGAGAGCCAACCCTCTGAAACATATTACAAAGAGGAAATGGCAATGATCAGAAAAGAAACAATGAGCTTCTATGGAAGTAAAAAATGCTCCCCAAACTCCTAAACGCTGGTATTTATAGATAGAACGGGATTTCAAATTCCAAACGATCAAAGGGCCGTTTTAAAATGCAACAGAGAAATTGGCTGTTTGTATAGACATATCTCTAGAAAAAGATTAGAGAGGGGCTTCACATGATCTGCTTCAGAAATATCAGAATTATTTGGCTTATTGTGTTGACCAAATCTCGTTGTAGACGAGAGAGAAGAAAAAGTCATGGAGTTTGAAGGGAAAATCGAGAGAGAAAAAAGACTTACTCAAAATTGGAGGAGGCTCATGGTCAAAAACAAGTTGAACTTTAGCATAAAAGAGGAAAGGGTTGACAAGGGGGTGGTAGGAAGAGAAGGAGATTAAAAATTTAATTTTTGTCTCTATGGTGAGATATTTGGGATTGCCGGTTTGGTCTTTGATTGTTTGGGCTTGGAATTGGGCTGGTAGCTTGGTCATAATTGATATTAAATAGACTAGCTACTTAATTGGCTAACCGTTATAATTGATTTTGGGCTATAAAATACATATTGCAATTTGTGGCTAGCGGCTGAAATTAGTTTCTAGAGGATGGTCATAAATGAAGTTTGCTCTTATATTTACCTAACCTATAACCATTGCAATGAATCATTTCACGCTTGTGGCTTCTGACTTGTTTTTCTCCCAAATAATTATTCCCTTATGTTCACAATAAGTGACCATTTTATCTTTGTCACATTCATTAATTAAGAAAATACTAATCCCTAGAGAAAAAAATATATTTCACTAAATTAACCTTAATTAATTATTATATTGATACATTGAAATATGTAAATAAGGGCAAATTTTGAAAAAATAAAATTAATTCCTTCTTTATTATGTAAATAGACATTTATTTTAGGTCAAAATAAAAAGGTAAAATATTCATGAACCGGAGGGAGTAAGTTTAACATTGAAAAATTATAGTAGTAGTTGAATATTAAGTGTTGGGATGAATATATTTTCGGCATGCTTGAACGGTCAATTACTATTGAGAGAAAAGTCAAGTTTGTAAGTTGTAACTTATCGGAAAGAGGAGTTTGGTATATCCAATTATATTCAAGTTCAAAATTGGTGGTTAAGAAAATTAATTATTAGACTACGTCGAGTAAAGTTAAGTCCATCTTGAATTGAAAAAAACGAAAAGAGTTGGTAAACTTCTTACTAGAAACAATAATTTCTTTGTTAATTGTGTTGTTAAATACTCTATTTGTACGTACATAAAGTCTAAAAGTATTAAATGAAGTGGGTTAACTTTGCTAGTGACAGAAGAGAATATCTGCTACCTAGTCTAACCGAGGGAATATAATAAAGCACCTTTTTCCAAGTCATTTGCGTGCAGAAAGAGAATATTAAGACAAGGAAATTGCCATATCTAAGGTCTAACTAGGATATAAAATTAAATAAAACATTATGTGTAACGATCCGTTCGGTCGTTTTGATCATTTGCATTTCGTTCAGTTATTTGAAACTCTTGAGCAGCATCGTATGATATATTATGACTTGTGTGAGTTATCGGTTTTGGTTTTTCAAGTTATTCGGAGTCGGTTCGAAAGAATGAATTTCATGGTTTAATCTTTAAGTTGGAAGAGTTGACCAAGTTTGACTTTTTAGCATTTGACATCGAATAGGAGTTTTGATGATTTCGTTAGGTCTAGATGGTGATTTAGGACTCGGGCGTATGCCCGAATTTGCATTTGGATGTTTCTAGAAGGTTTCGCCACAAATTGGCGAAAACATTAAAAATTTGAAAGTTTGAAAATTTCATAAGTTTGACCGAGAATTGACTTTGTGGATATCAGATTCTGATTGTGGTTCCGGGAATTTGAATAGTTTCGTTATGTCATTTGTGACTTGTGTGTAAAATTTGATTTCATTTCGAGTTGATTCGATATGTTTCGGCGCGAGTTTTAGAAGTTGAAAGCTCAAAGTTCATTAATTTTTTGTTCGAGGTGCGATTCATAGTTTTGATGTTGTTATGCGTGATTTGAGGCCTCGAATAGGTTCGCGTTTATGTTATTGGACTTGTTGGCATATTTGGACGGGGTCCCGAGTGGCCCGAGTGAGTTTCGGACGAGGTTCGGGTCATTTTCGTTTCATGTTGCATTGCTGACGGTATGCTGGTTCTGGTGCTTCCGCATATGCGGAAGCGAGTCGGCAATAGCGGACAATTACTCGCAGAAGCGAGGTGAGAGCTGGGTGAGGAAGACCGCAAAGGCGGATTTTTGTAAGCACATGCGTGCGCGCAAAATGCGAGATTTTGAGCCGCAGAAGCGGCGTGTGGCGCAGAAGCGTACGTGGTTGTCGCACATGCGTGTGCACAGAAACGAAGAAATTTCGCAGGTGCGATGGGCTGGTCTTCAATGATTTCTCGCATGTGCGAGGTATTTACCGCAGAAGCAGAGGTCGCACGTGTGACTATTGGTTCGCATTTGCGAACAGTGCTGGGCAGAAACTATACTATCGAGGGTTTGGTCATTTTATTCATATTTTGAGATGTAAGACTCGAATTGCGGCGACTTTTGAAGTAATTTTCATCACAATGATTGGGGTAAGTGTTCTACACTTGGTTTTGATTTTATTTCATATGAATCTATCTTCATTTTTGGCAATTGGTTGATGAATTTTAAAGAGAAATTGGGGGTTTTTGACTAAAGTTTCATAAAGTGAATGTTTAAATTTTGAACATCGATTCGAAGTCGGATTTGAGTGAAACTAGTATGGTTGGACTCGTAATTGAATGGGTTGTCGGATTTTATAAGTTTTGCCGGGTTTCGAAGTGAAGGCCCGGGTTGGACTTTTAGGATGATTTTTGGGCTTTGATTAAAGATTCGACCTTTATCGATTGAGTTTGTTTCCTTTGGCAGTATTTGATGTATTTGAGTTACTTTTGGCTAGTTTCGAGCCGTTCGGAGGTTGGTACGCGCGAGATGGCATATTTGGAGCAGCGTTTAGCTTGCTTGGTATTGGTATTGGCTTGTTAGAGGTAAGTAACACTTCTAAACTTAGTGCTGAGAGTATGAAACCCCGAATTACGTGTTATGTGATTGATGTTTAGGTGACGCACATGCTAGGTCACGAGCGTTTGGGCGTGCACCGTGTGAATTGTGATTTAGTCGATTCCATTAAACTGTGTAGCTATCTTCTCTGGATATTTTCATTGTACTCTATGTTCTAGAATACCTGAGCTGTAATTCATGCTAGAAACCATGCTTAGGAATATGTTGGTATTATTGGGACCCATTGAGGTCATTTCTGTTGTTGAATTATATGTTTAAATTGAAGTTTCGTACTCAATCATATTTGTTCATTGCATATCATATCTCAATATCTGTTGCTATTTATTGATACATCATATCATCATTTTTGGGCTAGTTTCATGACATTGTGAGCCCGAGAGACTGAAGAGTTTGATGACTGAGTGAGGCCGATGGACTGTTTATGAGTGATATTATGGGATCGGGTTGCACACTGTAGCATGTTTTTATTGATTTATGCCTGGATCTGGCTTATTATAGCGCTTGGGCTGAAGGAGCCCCTCCGGAGTCTGTATACACCCCAGTGAGCGCAGTTGATTTATATTGAGGAATGTATCTTGCCCGAATCATTTATATTTAGGGATAGATCTTCTCCTGGGCTGGATTGGCCTTATACAGAACTAAGTGATTGATTGTGAGTTGATACATATATATTTGAGATGGATCTTCCCTGAGCTGGGTTAGCCATATACAATACTGAGTGACTGAGCATGTTGAGTGATTGAGCATGATGAGTGGAAGCGTGAGGCAGTGAGATTGAGTAATCTGAGAAAGTGAGTACATGAGTTCATCACTGAGATACATTGCATTTGACATGCGTACTTGAGATATATGCATAGGGATGCATTTCTTTCTACGACCTAGTTTTGGTGACATTCATGATTTCACCTGCATAGTGACATGTAGGAATAGAGATGTACTTTCCTCATGCTATCTGAAAAATGAAACATATTAATTATTGTTGAAAATTTTTGGGAAAAATCACAATTTTACAAACCTGCTCATATTTTGGTGATTTCGGTGAAAGAATTTAGGTTTTACCTGATATACTTAAAAACATGCCTATTTTTCCAGAACTGCGAACGAGTTGAGCATCTTATATTTGAGTATGTTTTCTTGTACCATTATTATTATTATTATGCTGTTATCAACTATTGTTTGTTATTGGTGTTGGACTCCGACCTCTGTTCAAGCTCGCCATTACTTTCAACCTAAGATTATGTTTGTTACTTATTGAGTACATATGGTCGGTTGTACTCATACTACACTTCTGCATCTTGTCCGCAGATATTGGATGTTGATGTTGCTGTGTTCGACGTGAGTTGGATTTGAAGATGCACCTGCATTCCGGTTATAGCTATCTCTTGTTCATGGTAGCTCTAGACTTATGAAAGATATGTTCATGTATATTTCAAACTGATGATGTACTTTATTTCATACCAGCTTTGTAAATTCTAAATCTTAGACGCTCATGATTTGCACTATCAATCCTTGGGGAATGTATATGATGCTGATATTTTCTTTTACTTAATTGTCTTATTAAATTTCATTGGAATTGAATAGTTGTTAATTGGCTTACCTAGCGGGTTGAGTTAGGTGTCATCACGACTAGTTTGATTTTGGGTCGTTACAAAATGGTGGAGACATTTAACAATTTTTTGGTTTAATCATTCGATATTTAATATTTACTGACTTGCCTAATTCGAATCATCTGAACAAGCTCTATTTATTATGAAGCTAAAGTATTTTGTACGACTAAGCTTTTTATTATCATGGTTCAAACTCAAAATTTCTAGTAAAAAGTGAAGAAATTTCAATCGTTTAATACATTCGGGGGTGGTATGTGCACGACATTTAAGAATGTTTATTTATGAGCATGACTTCACACGTACGTACGTAGCTGTATGGGGAAATCATTTGAGTATAATGAAAATAAAGTCCAAAACCAGATACCCATAATTTAGTATGTACATATTATACTTTTATATGTTTCACCTACGGATTCTTGCGAAAAAGCTAGGAAACCTTGGATTTTGTTCTGTCAGTGTTCTTTTCCAAAAACTAGAACCTTTAGCTGCTTACATGAGAAAGACCCCAACCCCATTGGCATAAATTTCTGTCTCAATTTCATAGCCACAACATGCCCAACCTTCAATTATATCCACCGATAAGGATTGTGATAAAATAATAAGTAATCCTCACCTTTGACTAAAAATTTCAAATTCGTATCTTCAATAATCGAAGGGTTTTATTCTTCTATATGAAATTTTTCATTACAAATTCAGATTTACCTGAGCACCATTTATAGAACACCAGATAAAAAACAAAACAAATTCCAATGTGTCCATTCACGATAATTGCCACATAACACGCTTATCATAAAACATTTTAGTTACAAACAGGTAACCTCCCCCTCTTCTCACCAAAGGAAAGACCCATTCTTCTCATATCCCTTATCTTTTTTTGTTCTTATTTTTGTTGTCCCTTCAAACAAAGAGTTGAAGAAGAGAAGTTTGAGAAACACCACATCTTAATTAGATCTTCCTAGCAATCTTGTTACCCTATAACATTAACATATATCCATATGGACAGCCAATTACACCAAAACATGAACCACAAAGAAGAGAAACAGAGAAATCAAGAAAGTGATCCTCACAATGGCAGTAGCAGTACTGCAACCTCACCAACACCTTCATCTTCATCATCTCCTTCACATGAATTCTCATTCACTATTTCCTTTCAACAAACATCTAATTCCACAATATCACCTGCAGATAATAAAACAAAACAAATCCAAACACCTTCTTCATTTGCCATAGATTTATCTCCAGCTGATGATATTTTCTTCCATGGCCACTTACTTCCTCTTCACCTTCTTTCCCATCTCCCCATTTCCCCTCGCACTTCTACCAATTCAATGGATAGTTTTACTCTTCCAATAAAAGACCATTTTTTTGAAGATCAAAAAGTCCAAACTTTCAAGAATCAAAGAGTATTAGATCATGAGGACACTTGTGATACTACTTATACATCTAAGGGAAAACCAAAGGGCAAGTCTTTTTCCTTGTTTGGGCTACCAAAAGGGAGAAAAGGGCATGAAGTTAAAAAAGAAAAGGAAAACAAAGAGAGATCATCACAAAGGAGGAAGCTAAAATTTGATATGATGAGTCAAGTTGTGAAGAGGTACATAAGAATGGTTAGGCCTCTTTTATCTTTTAGCAGCAGAAAGAATGTGCAATTTCATACGCAAGCTTATTCTTTTTCTGGGAATTTATCAAATTTAAGAGGAAAGAATAAAGAGATTAATGGAAGGAAAGGGCAATTATATTCAGCACCAGCTTCAATGAGAACATCTCCCACAAATAGTGGTCTTCTTGTAACAACACCTGGAGCATATAATTCTCCTAATTCTTCTTCTTCTTCTACTTCTTCAAGTGATAGTACTATGGAAGAGTTGCAGGCTGCTATACAAGCTGCAATTGCTCATTGTAAGAAATCTATTTCAATGGAAGACAAAATCAAATCCCATAATGACTAGGTTTAGAGAAGCTTTAATTTTGTTTATGTTTTTATCCTTTTATAGTACAGCTAGCTAGTACTATTTTTTTTTTCATTACTTAAAATTGATATTCTTATGTATCATAATGTATGTTAGTATTTTACAGCATGATATTGGATATGTTTGATGATTTGTGTTAATTTTTTTAACATGGAAGCCATATACTACTCTATTTCAATTTATTTGAACCTTTTAGGAATACGAATCAAATTGACTAATTTTCAGTATGAATTTGAACATAGATTCTTTAAATTTTTTGAAATAATGTTTATTATTTACAAACTTTATAAAAAATACTATAAGTTACAATAATTAACAATTCAAAATTATTAATAAAAAAAGTGATTAAAGAAAATCCTGTTTGACTCTCCAAATAATAATACATTAATTTCTTTCCTTTTGAGGAATTACTTTTGCACACTATATTTGTTAAGTAAGTGTCCAAATTGATTTTGATTATCTTGAAATCTTGCTAAGGTCAAGGCTATGCAAAGAATAAATTTGGTCTAGGATCTAGCTATTGTCTTGAAACTTGAGTATTCATCCTCTGATCTTTGGTTATTTAATTGTTTAATTAATTGTCAATCAAGATTAATGATGTAAAATATCAGATTGCATTTACCAATAGAATAAAGGTACGTGTAAATTAATTAACAATTTCAATAAACGGCAAGCAATCCAGGCTTCTTCAGCAATTAGTCACTTGAATCATATGAATTTAAAGATGTTCGAATAGGTCTTGGGAAATGATACAAGAAATAACTACACAAGTACAAATTACCTAATGTTGAGGGCAATCTTCTTCTTCAGTCATATTGTTCACACACACATCACAAGCCACTATCATTTAGTTTCGTTTTATTTTAGATGTGTCAAAGTTGATGGGAAAGTAATTTGAACTTCTTATTAATGATTCAAATTTATATGAAAGTGATCATTTGAGCTTCTTAATTAATAGATCAAAATAGCTAATGGACCACCGGTGGTCAGATTCTCAAATTAAACCTTCCTTTATAGGCCCTTTCTTCTTCCAGTATGAGATGACATTCCAAGGGAGACATACCCATGAAACTTGGTATGGAATAAATGATTTTAAGTTTAATATACATACATATATATAGATATATATATATACATATATATACATGTATATATATATATATATATACATACATATATATAGATATATATATATATACATGTATATACATATATATACATGTATATATATATATATATATATATATATGTATATATATATATATATATATATGTATATATATAAGTATTGTCTGTGTCAAAAAATTTTACACCATCAGTCATGTTATTGTAATGACCCGGCCAGTCGTTTTGAGAATTAGAGCCCCGAACCCCTAATAACTGTTTTTTCCATCTTTGTTTCCGCTATTGGGACTTGCCGGAGTGATTGGTTATGGAATTCAGAGAGTTTTGGGAAACTTAATCCCTAGTTGTGAGTTTAAGCCTTAGAGTTTGGACCGTAGTTGGAACTGTGTGAAGACGGATCCGAAATGGAATTCCATCGACTCCGTTAGCTCCGTTGAATGATTTTTGGGTTAGGAGCGAGTCCGGAATGTGTTTTGGAGGTCTGTAGTAGATTTAGGCTTGAATTGACGAAAGTTAGTTTTTCGGCGATTTCGGCCTATAGTGAAAATTTTGATATCGAGCTAGGAATGGAATTCCGAAAGTGGTTGTAGGTTCGTAGTGTAATTTGTGACATGTGTGTAAATTTTGAGGTCATTCGAACTAGATTTGATGTGGTTCGACGTCGTTTGTAGAATTTGGAAAATTCTAAATTCTTAGGCTTGAATCCGTGCTTAATTCATGATTTTTGGTATTGTTCGATGTGGTTTGAAGGCTCGACTAAGTTCGTATGGTATTTTAGAATTGGTTAGTATGTTTGGTTGACGTCCCGGGGCCTCGAGTGTGTTTCGAATGCTTAACATAATGAAATTGGACTTAGGAAAAATCTGGTGCCTTTGCTAGTTTTGGTGTTTCGCACTTGCGGGAGGGAGGACACAGGTGTGGAGGGAGTGCGCAGATGCGAAACTGGTTGGGTTGGTGATGGAGCACAGGTGGACAAGTTTGACCGCACCTGCGAGCCCGCAGGTGAAAAGCGTGGGCGCAGGTGCAGAGCCTAGCTGTTTTAATGAAATGCGCAGATGCGCCATTTGGACCGCAGGTGCAGTATCCGCTTGTGTGAGAAATTCCCGCAGATGCGCCCCCAGCCCAGATAAGTGACCTTCGCACCTGTAATGATTTTTCGCAGGTGCGGGACCGCAGATGCGGCCCCATGAGCGCAGATGCGGATATCGCTGGGCAGAAAAGGGAATTTCGAGGGTTTGAAATTTCATAACACAAAATTCGATTTAGAGCTCGGTGGGAGACGATTTCTCGAGGGATTTTGAAGGATAACTATTAGGTAACTAATTCTAACTCTCTTTTGATCATAATACATTAATATATTATTATTTTTCTCGTCTAATTAAGGAATTTGAGGGTAGAAGTTTGGAAATGGGGGAAAAGGTTCCCCAATTGAAAATCTGAGATTTGAATGGAAATTTGACGCCGGATTTAGATGATTTTTGTTCGAGTAAACTTGTGAGTGAATGAGTGTTCATAATTTATAATTTTTACCCGATTCTGAGACGTGGGCCCGGGGAGACTTTTTGGGCATTTTTCCTAATTTCACGCTTTAGCTTCGAATTAATTAGCTAAATTAGTTCTNGTTAAATTAGTTACTTGTAATTATATTTACATTATGCAATTAATTTGAATAAATTCGAGACATTTGGAGTCGGATACTCGTGGCAAGAACGTGATATCAAATTGATTTGAGCGGTCGAGGTAAGTGGCTCGCCTAACTTTATATTGGGGACTTTCCCCTTAGGATGTTTGATATTAATTGATGTGTGGGCGCCGTGTACGTGAGGTGACGAGTACGTACACGAGCTATTATTGCAAAAATCCCGTTTTTTCTTTCTAAATCATAAACTGTTTTTCCTTATTAAATTACACTAATACATTTAATTGTTTAGCTTAGATTAGAGAAGCATGCTTACGTGTTTTAACTGTCTATTTGACATTCTGTGCGCCATGCTTAGTTAAGTCCCTACTTTCCTTATATGTGTTCAGTATAAACTATATAACTCGATGCCATACCTGTCATTTCATCTTGCGTTGCATATTTAAATAGGGACTAGGACGCATTCCGGGAGATCCCCATGTATTGCATATTTATTTTGGGACTACAGACGTATTCCACGAGATCCCCCAGTACTGCATATTTACTTTGGGACTACGGACGTATTCCGAGAGATCTCCCTGTACTGTATATTCATTTGAGACTACGGGACGGTATTCCGGGAGATTCTCCATTGTGTTTACCTTGTTCTGAGCCGAGGGCTCCCTTAACTGTTAAATTTTCGAGAATTTCTTTAACTGTGTTACCGTAAATTTTACTTATATCTTTCACTATTTGATTTATCATATTTACTCCGGTAGGACCTGGACCTGACCTCGTCACTACTCGACCGAGGTTAGGCTTGACACTTACTGGGTACCATTGTGGTGTACTCACGCCCTTTCCTGCACATGTTTTTGTGTGCAGATCCAGTGCGGGATGTCAGCCTCGGGGTTAGTGCGTTCTGCTGATTCTAGGAGATTTCAAGGTTCTTCTGCTTGCGTCTGCAGATCTTCGGAGTCCCCTTCTACTCCCTCGCCTAGAGACTTTCTTTATTATCTTCAGACTTTTGTATAGAGCTACATAGATTATAGCAACTTGTGACTTAGTGATATTCCGGGTCTTGAAAAATTATTTTGTATATGCCGAGTGGTACTACTTTTGGCTATTCACAATATGTTGTTTCTCTTAAAATGTTGTGTTTTCTTTATATTTTTTGTAATATTAGGCTTACCTAGTCTTAAAGACTAGGTGCCATCACGACACCTTACAGAAGGTTAATTTGGGTCGTGACAAGTTGATATCAGAACACTAGGTTCATATGAGTCGGGAGTCACAAGTCGGTTTATTAGAGTCTCGCAGATCGGTGCGGAGACGTCCGTAGTTATCTTCGGGAGACTATGTAACTATTAAGAACAATCATATTCCTTTGATTTCCTTGTCGCACGAGTTATTGACATCAAAATTCTAAAACTCTATTCTATTCTTTCTCACAGGCACCCGAGCCCTCTTCCAGATCCACCAGAGGCCGGGGTCGGGATAGAGGACGACCACGCGGTGCAGCCCGAGCACCTGTGAGAGCTGCGTCAGAGGAGCCCCCAACAGCTCCAACTGGAGGGCCAGCACCGGAGATCCCTATTGCTACTCCAGCTCTCTAAGAGACTTTAGCTCAGTTTATGAGCATGTTCAGCATTCTGGCTCAGGCTGGACTATTTTCGATAGCTCCCGCTACATCTCAGGCCGGGGGAGGGGCACAGACTCCCGCAGCCCACACTTCTGAGCAGAGGGTCCAGGTTGATCATGCCCAGAGTACATTCCTCTGCCCCCAGTGGCTCCGGTTCAGCATAAGACCAGGGTAACTGCTTCTGAGGCAGAGCAACTCAGACTTGAGAGGTACAAGAAGTACTACCCACCTACTTTCAGCGGACTAGCTTCAGATGATGCTCTGGTTTGTTTTGAGGAGTGTCATCGTATTCTCCGTACTATGGGCATTGTGGAGACGAGTGGGGTTTCTTTCACCGCTTTCCAGCTGAGAGGAGCGGTATATCAGTGGTGGAGTCCCTATGAGCTGAGTAGTTCGGACGAGGCAGCCTCACTCACTTGGACTCAGTTTTCAGAGATGTTCTTGTCTGAGCATGTTCCTCAGAACCTCAGAGATGCTTGGCGCGCAGAGTTTGAGCAGCCGTGCCAGGGTGCTATGACTGTATCGCAATATGCAGTCCGTTTCAGTGAGTTAGCTCGCCATGCACCCACTCTGGTTCCTACAGTTAGAGAGAAGGTTTGTCATTTCATTGAGGGACTCCACCCCAGTATTCAGACCAGTATGGATAAGGAGTTGGAGATGGACATCACTTATCAGCAGGCAGTGAGCATTGCCAGGAGAGTAGAGAACATGTTCGCCCGGGACAAAGATGAGAGAGAGGCCAAGAGGTCTCGAGAGACTGGTCATTATTCAGGAGCTCGTGCACCAGCAACACGCTATGGTAGGGGGTTTGTGAGTGGCCCTTTTCATTTAGCTCTTCCAGCATCCAGCGGTGTTCCAGCTCCTCCTAGACCTCAGGAGCCCTATTATGCACCGCCAGTATCCAGTATGCCTCCTACTCGAGGTTCTATCACCGGCCAGTCCTCCAGGCCAAGTCCGAGTCAGTCTCAGCCGCCACGTCCTCTAAGGGGTTGTTTTGAGTATGGTGACACTTGTCACATGGTTAGAGATTGCCCCAGAGCGAGGAGGGGTGCACCTTCACAGACTTATCAGCCTCCACGTGCTCCACTAGGTCCTCCGGCCATTCTTCCAGCTCCAGCTGCCATCCCACCTCCTCAGCCAGATCGAGGTGGAGGTCGGGGAGGTCGAGGTCGCCCTAGAGGGGGAGGCCAGGCCAGGTACTATGCCCTTCCAGCCCGTTCAGAGGCCGTCGCTTCAGATTTAGTCATCACAAGTATCGTCCCTGTCTGTCATAGGGATGTATCAGTATTATTTGACCGAGGCTCTACGTATTCATATATGTCTTCTTATTTTGCTCCACATTTGGGGATATCTCAGGATTCTTTGAGTTCCCCTATTTATGTATCTACTCCCGTGGGAGATTCTCTCATTGTGGACCGCGTATATCGGTCGTGTTTGATTTCCCTTAGTGGTTTTGAGATCGGAGCCGATTTGTTATTACTCAATATGGTAGATTTTGATGTTATCTTGGGCATGGACTGGTTGTCACCCCATTATACCATTCTTAATTGTCACGCTAAGACCGTGACACTGGCTATGTCAGACTTGCCGAGGTTAGAGTGGAGAGGTACCTTAGAGTATACTCCCCTCAAGGTCATTTCATTTCTTAAGGCTCAACGAATGGTTGAGAAGGGGTGTGATATGTATTTGGACTATTTGAGAGATGTCAGTATTGATACCCCTATAGTTGAGTCAGTTCCAGTAGTGAGGGATTTCCCTGGTGTGTTTCCAGCTGTTCTTCCGGGTATGCCGCCCGATAGAGATATTGATTTTGACATTGATTTGTTGCCGGGCACTGAGCCCATTTCTATTCCTCCCTACCATATGACTCCTCCTGAGTTGAAGGAGCAGTTGCAGGAGTTGCTTGAAAAGGGTTTCATCAGGCCTAGTGTATCACCTTGGGGTGCTCCGGTCTTATTTGTGAAGAAGAAGGATGGTTCTATGCGTATGTGTATTGATTATCGGCAGTTGAACAAGGTTACAGTGAAGAACAAGTATCCTTTATCTCGCATAGGTGATTTATTTGATCAGTTACAAGGTGCCAGGGTATTTTCCAAGATTTACTTGCATTCTGGCTATCATCAGTTGAAGATTCGAGAGCCGGATATCCCGAAGACTACTTTCAGGACCAGATATGGTCACTATGAGTTTCTTGTCATGTCATTTGGGTTGAACAATTCCCCAGTAGCCTTTATGAATTTGATGCACAGTGTGTTCCGACCTTATCTTGATTCCTTCGTCATTGTGTTTATTAACGACATCCTAGTATATACACGGTATCGGGAAGATCATAAGCAGCACCTGAGGACCATGCTTCAGACTTTGAGGGAGAAGAGGTTGTATACAAAATTTTCTAAATGTGAATTCTAGCTTGATTCAGTGGCATTTTTGGGCCACATAATGTCTTGTGATGGGATCAAGGTAGATCCGAAGAAGATGGAGGCAGTGTAGAGTTGGCCTAGACCGTCATCAGCTACGGAGATCCGCAGTTTTCTTGGTTTGGCGGGGTATTACCATCGCCTTGTGGTGGTATTTTCATCCATTACAGCACCTATGACCAGGCTGACCCAGAAGGGTGCTCCGTTCAGGTGGACCGAGAAGTGTGAGGAGAGCTTTCAGAAGCTCAATACAGCTTTGACTACAACCCCAATATAAGTATTGTCTACAGGTTCGGGGTCCTACACTGTCTATTTTGATGCCTCGAGGATTGGCCTTGGAGCGGTATTAATGCAGAACAGTAGGGTGATTGCCTACGCGTCTAGACAGTTGAAGGTACATGAGAAGAATTATCCGGTCCATGATCTCGAGTTAGCAGCTATTGTTCACGACCTGAAGATATGGTGTCATTATTTGTACGGTGTTCCTTGTGAGATCTACATTGATCACCGGAGTTTGCAGAACTTGTTCAGGCAGAAGGACCTTAATTTGCGTCAGGGAGGTGGTTGGAGCTACTTAAATACTATGATATCACTATATTGTACCACCCGGGGAAGGCCAATGTAGTGGCCGACGCCTTGAGTCGCCGGGCAGAGAGTTTGGGGAGTTTGGCATATCTTCCGACAGTTGAGAGACCCTTAGCCTTGGATGTTCAGGACTTAGCCAGCCAGTTCGTGAGATTGGATATTTCAGAGCCTAGCTGGGTATTAGCTTGTGTGGTTGCTCGGTCTTCTATTTATGACCGTATCAGGGAGAGCCAATATGATGATCCTCACCTTCTAGTTCTTAAGGACATGGTTTAGCGAGGTGATGCCAGAGATGTGACTATTGGTGATGACGGTGCGATGAGGATGCAGGGCCGAATCTGTGTGCCCAATGTAGATGGGCTTCGGGAGTTGATTCTCGAAGAGGCCCACAACTTGCGATACTCCATTCATCCCGGTGCCGCGAAGATGTACCAGGATTTGAGACAGTACTACTGGTGGAGGAGGATGAAGAAGGATATAGTTGGGTTTGTGGCCAAGTGTCTCAACTGTCAGCAAGTCATATATGAGCACCATAGGCCGAGTGGATTAATTCAGAGGTTAGAGATCCCAGAGTGGAAGCTGGAGCGGATCACCATGGACTTTGTAGTTGGACTTCCACTAACTTTGAGAAAGTTCGATGCCATTTGGGTGATCGTGGATCGGCTAACCAAGTCAGCTCATTTTATTCTAGTGTTGACCATTTATTCTTCCGAGAGGTTGACTGAGATTTATATCAGAGAGATTGTTCGCCTTCATGGTATTCTAGTATCCATCATTCCAGACAGAGGTACACAGTTCACATCACGGTTTTGGAGAGCCGTACATCAGGAGTTGGGGACTAGGGTGGAGCTGAGCATAACCTTTCACCCTCAGACAGACGGGCAGTCCGAGCGCACGATTCAGATTCTTGAGGATATGCTCTGTGCCTGTGTGATGGAGTCCGGAGGGTAATGGGACCAATACTTGCCACTTGTAGAGTTTGCCTACAATAACAGTTACCCGTCCAGCATTCAGACGACACCGTATAAGGTTTTGTATGGTAGACGGTGCCGGTCCCCAGTGGGATGGTTTGAGCCCGGCGAGGCCCGATTATTGGGTACAGATTTAGTCCAGGATGCCCTGGATAAGGTAAAGGTGATTCAGTAGAGACTTCACACAGCCCAGTCTGGGCAGAAGAGTTATGCGGACCGGAATGTTCGTGATTTGGCATTTATGGTTAGTGAGCGGGTCTTGCTTCGGGTATCGCCTATGAAGGGCGTCATGAGATTCGGGAAGAAGGGCAAGCTGAGCCCGAGGTTCATTGGTCCTTTTTAGATATTGCGGCGAGTTGGGAAGGTTGCTTATGAGCTTGCCTTGCCTCCCAGCCTAGCAGAAGTTCACCCGGTATTGCACGTGTCTATGCTCCAGAAGTATCACGGTGATCCGACTCATGTATTGGATTTCAGCTCAGTCCAGCTAGACAAGGATCTATCTTATGTTGAGAAACCACTAGCCATTTTAGACAGACAGGTCAGAAAGCTCAGGTCAAAGAATATTGCTTCAGTAAAGGTCCAGTCGAGGGGTCAGCCAGTCGAGGAGGCGACTTGGCAGACCAAGCAAGATATGCGCAACCAGTACCCTCATCTATTTACAGTTTCAGGTATGTCTTTATACTCGTTCGAGGACGAACGATTGTTTTTAGAGGGGGGGATGTAACAACCAGACCGGTCATTTTGAGAAGGAGTCACGATCCCCGAATAACTATTTTCCCCACGTTTGTTTCTGCTATTGGGACTTGCCAGAGTGATTGGTTATGGAATTCAGAGAGTTTTGGGATACTTAGTCCCTAGTTGTGAGTTTAAGCCTTAGAGTTTAAATCGTACTCGGAACTGTGTGAAGACGGATCCGGAATGGAATTTCGTAGACTCCGTTAGCTCCGTTGAGTGATTTTAGGGTTAGGATCGCGTCCGGAATGTGTTTTGGAGGTGTGTAGTAGATTTAGGCTTGTATTGGCGAAAGTTAGTTTTTCGACGATTTCGGTCGATAGTAAAAATTTTGATATCGAGCTCGGAATGGAATTCTAATAGTGGCTGTAGGTTCGTAGTGTCATTTGTGACCTGTGTGTAAAATTTGAGGTCATTCGGACTAGATTTGATGTGGTTCGGCGTCATTTATAGAATTTGGAAAATTCTAAATTCTTAGGCTTGAATCCGTGCTTAATTCATGATTTTGGTGATGTTCTATGTGGTTTGTAGGATCGACTAAGTTTTTATGGTATTTTAGGATTGGTTGGTATGTTTGGTTGAGGTCCCGGGGGCCTCGAGTGTGTTTCAGATGCTTAACGGAATGAAATTGGACTTAGGAAAAATCTGGTGCCTTTGCTTGTTCTGGTGGTTCGCACCTACGGGAGGGAGGCCGCAAGTGTAGAGGGAGTGCGCAGATGCGGAACTGGTGGGGCTGGTGATGGAGTGCAGGTGTGCAAGTTTGACCGCACATGCGAGCCCGCAGGTGCGAAGCATGGGCGCAAGTGCGGAGCCTGGCTGCTTTAATGAAATGCACAGATACACCATTTGGACCGCAGGTGTAGTATCCGCTTATGCGAGAAATTCCCGCAGATGCGCCCTCAGCCCAGTTAAGTGACCTTCGCACCTGCGATGATTTTTCGCAGGTGCGGGACCGCAGATGTGGCCCCATGAGTGCAGATGCGGATATCGCTGGCAGAAAAGAGAATTTCGAGGGTTTGAAATTTCATAACACAAAATTCAATTTAGAGCTCGGTGGGAGACGATTTCTTGAGGGATTTTGAAGGAGAACTATTGGGTAACTAATTCTATCTCTATTTTGATCATAATACATTTATCTATTATTATTTTTCTCGTCTAATTAAGGAATTTGAGGGTAGAAGTTTGAAAATGGGGGGAAAGTTTCCCCGATTGAAAATCTGAGATTTGAATGGGAATTTGATGTCAGATTTAGATGAATTTTGTTCGAGTGAACTCGTGAGTGAATGGGTGTTCATAATTTATAATTTTTATCCGATTCCGAGACGTGGGTCCGGAGAGACGTTTTGGGCGTTTTTCCTAATTTTACGCTTTAGCTTCGAATTAATTAGCTAAATTAGTTACTTGTAATTATATTTATATTATAAAATTAATTTGAATAGATTCAGGCCATTTGGGGTCGGATACTCATGGCAAGAACGTGATATCGAGTTGATTTGAGCGGTTCGAGGTAAGTAGCTTGCCTAACCTTGTGTTGGGCACTTTCCCCTTAGGATTTTTGATATTAATTGATGTGTGGGTGCCGTGTACGTGAGGTGACGAGTACGTACACATGCTATTATTGTAAAAATCCCGTTTTTCCTTTCTAATTCATAAATTGTTTTCCCTTATTAAATTACACTAATACGTTTAATTGTTTATCTTAGATTAGAGAAGCATGCTTACGTGTTTTAACTCCCTATTTGACATTCTGTGCGCCATGCTTAGTTAAGTCCCTACTTTTCTTATCTGTGTTCAGTATAAACTGTATAACTCGATGACATACCTGCCATTTCATCTTGCGTTGCATATTTAAATTGGGACTACAGACGCATTCTGGGAGATCCCCCTGTATTGCATATTTATTTTGGGACTACGGACGTATTCTGGGAGATTCCCCAGTACTGCATAATTACTTTGGGACTACAGACGTATTTTGGGAGATCCCCCAGCACTGCTTATTTACTTTGGGACAACGGACGTATTTTGGGAGATCCCCCTATAATGCATATTCATTTGGGACTACGAGACGGTATCCTGGGAGATTCCTCATTGTGTTTACCTTGTTCTAAGCCGAGGGCTCCCTTAACTGTTAAAATTTCGAGAATTTCTTTAACTTTGTTACCGTAAATTTACTTATATCTTTCACTGTTTGATTTATTATATTTACTCCGGTAGGACCTTGACCTGACCTCATCACTACTCGACCGAGGTTAGGCTTGGAACTTACTGGGTAACATTGTGGTGTACTCATGCCCTTTCCTGCACATGTTTTCGTGTGTAGATCCAGGTGTGAGCTATCAACCTTGGGGTTAGTGCGTGCTGCTAATTCTAGGAGATTTCAAGATACTTCTACTTGCGTCCGCAGATCTTCAGAGTCCCCTTCTACTCCCTCGTCTAGAGATTTTCTTTATTATCTTCAGACTTTTGTATAGAGCTACATAGATTATAGCAGCTTGTAACTTAGTGATATTTCGGGTCTTGAGAAATTATTTTGTATATGCCAAGTGGTACTACTTTTGGCTATTCACAATATGCTGTTTATCTTTAAAATATTGTATTTTCTTTACTTTTTTCGTAATATTAGGCTTACCTAGTCGTAAAGACTAGGTGCCATCACAATACCTTATGAAGGGTTAATTTGGGTCACGATAGTTATAGGAATATACCATATTACTTAGGAGTATCATTTATTATATAGATTACGGATGAATACTTATTAGATAGTTTCACGATTACCTTTTAAACGATTTGTTTATATAAATATTTTTTACATTACGGTTATAGTACGTTGACTCATAATATTAATTGAGAATTAACCTAAATAACCGTCTACCCAACTGCTTGAACTAAAAATAGGCGACGAATATTTATTTTACGGAAATGTCAAAAATAAGTCTAAACCTACCAACCTTTAGGCATTAATCACATACTTACCAAAACTAGCCAAGCGCATACAAAAATTAAAAACTCAGATAAATAAGGATTCTTTCTCTCCAAGAATCACATGCAAAGATCTCCTTCCATATTTTTAAGCGTGATTAACAATATTAGATACAAGACGGAAAAAAAATTTCATGGATGAGGTAGCAAAGATGAAACACAGAGAAAACAAATACAAGATTCTAAAAGCTTAAGCAAAAAGAGACCTTTTTCAATGGGTATGTTTTGAAAACATATAGATGAGTCAATATATGAAATTTTAAGGAAGATTAGAGGTGATTTGGACAAGTTTTGAATCAAAATTCGTAGTTGAAATCGAGTTTAAAATTTTCTCCACGACATATGAATCTAATATGTATCTCACATACAGTTATACATGGATATACAAGAGATACACAAGCAATATATATTTGATACACAAATGATACACAGAAGATACACGAAGATACACGTTGAGATATACATATCTTCTTCTTCTTCTTCTATGTCCATCTTGTGTATTTCGAATTTAACTCAAATTTCAATTCAACACCTAAAATCTACACCAAATCGTCCAAACATTTAGATTCACATTTCTTAAGATAACCCAATCTATTGTAATAACATTCACTCGAAATAAATTCTAATTTCGAAAACCCAAATTTTTTATTTCAAGCTTAAACAAGCTTCAATGATTGTCCATTACATTTTCAGTTTAATCCTTCAAGCCAATCCAACAAACCAACATTTAATAGTGATTTCTAAATCGAATTAAGGTGCTAGATTCTCTCAAACTCACTTTACCTCACAGTATGCTTAAAAACTTATATTAATTAAAAATTATTTGGATTAAAATGACATTTGAGCCGTCTTTGGTAAATATTTTATTTTTTTACCCCTATAATAATGGTAGAGTTAGGGATGGTGGGCTAGTTTTGGTTGAAATTGTTTATGGACCGGCAGTTTGAGTAGTTTTTGTTAGAACCAAAACATTAAAGATGAAGACTTTCATCTTTTACCCAATACATGTCATGTCAAATTATCAAAAACAGATAATAGATATGGAAGCGTACCTGAATCCATGAGTGCCACAGAGATTACTAGATCTTTTGGTCTACAGTCTTCCAAACCAAGAAGTAAGCCGTTCTACTCTTTCCAGCGATGTAATGTTAGAAAGAAAACCCTACGTCTGATTTGGGGACCATAACCGATTTAATAGGTGCACAAGTTTATGTATTTCTAATTTAGCCCATCATTAAACTAGAAATAATATCCCGGTATCTACATATAAGACCCCATACTTTATAAGGTATCTCTTTGGCCCATTTAACTTCAAACCTTAGTAGATCACTTTAATTTAGGCCAAGCTTATTGTGATAGTAACCGACACACAATTATTCTTAATACATTATATGTGCAGTCCATAAATTCTAATAATCTCCCACTTGGACTATACATATATATGTATATATTACTTTATAATTGTATGTCCCTTTATGAGCTCAAAATATTTGCTATCACAATCTGAAATATCTCAAAACAATGTCGTCCTTCAATCATGTCAATATTGGACCAAAGCGGTTTTTGTTACATTTATCGCAACTAAGCTTTCCTTGATCACGAATACTAACATAACCAAATGACATAGATCAAGTATGGATGTGTAGTGAATATAATCAATATTGTATAATCTATGCATGTATACTGATTTTAAAAAGTAAATAGTGAATGTATTCATCTATTCGAAGGGACCACAGAGAGTGAGAAACTATATACGTTGGTGTAGTAATGGAACACCATAAACAGCGCATGTGTAACATGTTGCTTTCTATGTGCTCATGCATTAACTCATACCACAATTTTCTCCAGTCAAATAGTCCTTTTGGATTGACAACTCTTCTAATGGTGACAGGACTATTCAACTATCCTAGAGCTTTTGGTTTTTTCCCCTTTAGAATCTTTGCATCATTTCACGAGGTGTAGAATGGACATTTTATACCTTCGATAGGGAAACAAAGATAAACTTTATGTGTTGGGATAAAACATATACTACTGTTACAGTTTAAGTTGACATATAAGTGACTTATGCCATTGTTACAAGTTTGGGCTGGGGTCTGCAAGTTCGTTTTAGTCAATTCACAAGGAGTAACTACTTGCGTTTAACTCGAGTAAAAAACAATCAATACAACTGAACTTTGTACTAAGCATTTGCCTCTGCTCGGTACTATACCGTGCGGAGTCAGATCTAGAATTTTGAGTTTATGGATTCAAAATTTGAAAAATACAATTTATTAGGTTCTGTTATATTATTACATATTACGCAAATTTTTAATACAAATATAGAATTAGGGTCAAACCTACTATTATGCCGAACCAATAAGCAAAAGTGCATAACTGCAGTTCCGTGCTGATATTGTTGCACGTAATCTTTTGAAGTCATCTTCTTGAAGTGAAATGATGTACATAAATCATCATCAATCATCTAACCTTGGTTCGTTGATTTTATTGATATAATAACAAGACGTTTACGGTAACATGTGAAGCCATATCTTTAGTGGAAAAGGTAGCAAACAGGAAGAGAGTTTCTTTGTTATCAAGACAATGGTCAGAGATTTGAGAAGTAGGGTACTAATCCGACCAATTAAGCAGAATGGGTCTCATGATTCAATGTCTGTGGAATTTGTACTACCCGAATTAGAGCAGCAACGACAACAATAATAATAATAATATATGTGGTAAGCTTGATGCTTGGTCCAGTTTCACATTCCAACAACTTGGACACACTACTGTTTAATTTAGAACCATGTAATATTCTGATCTAGGAAAAAGTTATAGCATTCTTATGGTTTGCTAAAGGATGGTATGGCATGGTGAGGACAAGTGATCTACTAAACTAATTAAATGATTTGAAGTCATTGGTAATTTCAACAGCCCTCATATGAATTTAAATGGAAAAACAAGATTAGTGAGAATTCATGTAATAACTGACCTCAACTTATTTGGCTCATATGAATTTAAATGGAAAAACAACGGTTCGCTTCTTAGTTGAGCTTCCAGTGTTGACAATATACAACAACAACAACAACCCAGTATAATTCTACTAGTGGGGTCTGGGGAGGGTAGTTTGTACGCAGATCTTACCCCTACCCTGAGGTACAGAGGCTGTTTCCGATAGACCCTCGACTCCCTCCCTCCAAGAACTCTCCACCTTGCTCTTGGGATGACTTGATCTCACAACCTCTTGGTTGTAAGTGAAAGCTGCTCACCACTAGAGCAATCCACTCTTAGAATCATACTTGTGTTGATTCAAGAACTTTGAATCATTCTCTTTAAGCTCATCCTCTTCATCATAACTGATATGCTTGCCCCGAAATAACTTGGACCAATAGAAAAATCCCAATTCATTGTGCTTTTCGATACAAATTAGGTATTTTTTGAAGAAGTGTGTTCTCCAACCTATGTATGTTGACCCAATTTGAGATATTTTAAGCCCATTACACATTGTAAGGGAGCCTATATTTAATTTTAGAACTGCATAAATCTGTGTAAAATGTTCAGGTTTAGATATTCATTACTTGAGCATTTTATATAAACATTTTTTCATGATGAAGATATTTTGTTACTGAAAAGTGTTATTACTAAATACAGTAGCTGTTCCTTTTTTATTTTTTCCTTTTGCTGATGGTTTAACGACTGAATGATGTCATGATGCTAATAAGAATTCATCTATATATTTGGAAAAATGTCCAAATTTACCCCTTTACTTTCGAATATTGTTTACATCTAACCTTCATTATATTACTCGGCCAAATTTAGTCCTACCGTTATATTAACCGGTCAAATTTATCCTTACCATCAAGAAACTTTTAAAAATTACCCCCCAGTCAGTCAGGTGACCCAGAATTTCCCAAATCATTTTAGTTAAGTTACTTATTCTTTTTCTTGATCCACTATTTTCAAAATAGTGCGCATTTACCTGCTTTTTTAATTGGAAAAAAGAATAAGATAAAGAGATACTAAAATAATATAGCGGTTAGTAAACAAAATATAGTAAATTGAAGAATCTAAATTAGGTAGCTTATTTAAATCCCAAATGTATTTACAACATCCCAACTTTAATGAATTTGTTACACTAAAGTTATGGAGACTTTGCAAGTATTAGTGATAGAAGTTGAAGTTCCTTGGAGACTTTGTATTCTCGAATTCAAATTTGCTTTAATCAAATGCATACGCATTATGCACTCTTAAGCTAGTCAACCGAGCTCTATACTAATCGGATAATTACAAACTATATTCGAATATACATATGCATACATGATGAGCAGCCGCATATAATATACAACAAATACACCCATTGAATTTTGCGGTGTAAATATATAGTTGAAAAATTATAAAATTTTTAAACCAATTCTAAACTCATTATCACAAGAAGAGATGTGGGTGGAATGGTAATTAAAAATAACCATGAATAATTTATATTGTGGAGTGTCTTTAACATTCATATCAATAGTAATTTCTGAAAATAGTGGATTAAGAAGAAGAACAAATGATTTAAATAAAGGAATTTGGGAGATTCCGAGTTATCTAACGGACTGAGATGGTAGAGGTAATTTTAGCTGGATTGTATAATACTATGAAACAATTTGGGCAAATATTATAATAGAGGTTAAATTTGGCCCCTTTCCCTTATATTTTGGAATACCAAATAAATGGGTTGTCAGATATTAAAAAAAAAAAACGAGCAAATTCAAGCTGTTCTAGAGACAACAGTACTGATGAATTAGGAGTAATATTATCACTCTTAATACCAAATAAAACATAAAAGGAGCACTTTTATTCTCACCATTGCCAACTCCCCATGCAATTGTAAGAGCAAATGAAAAAAATAAACTACAATAAATATGGAGTTAATTAAGGTAAGCAGATGGATTGAGTTGTCCGTTAGTATTAGCAACTCAATTCAGAATTACTTAGGTGTAGGATTGTACTTCCCTCTACCCAATATTAACAATCGACCCAACCCAACAAATATTAATATGATACAATTCTAACACCTAAATTCCTCTGTGCAAATTCGACAAGGCTGTTGAATTCATTCTCATCAATATATCCATTGCCGTTAGCATCTGCCGGTTTTATGCCACGGCTTCCCTTTAGCCTGCTAAACCAACCACCGTTGGCTCGGACGGCGTCTCGGAGTTCTTCTTTGCTTATTTTCCCATCATTATTTGTGTCAAATCTCTTTAGCCATCTCTTGAACTCCTGCAAACTCATTTCAAGTTTTCCATCACTTGCAACATTTCTTCTATAGGTATTCTTCAATGCCATTTTTGATTGAATAATAAGTTGCGTTTTCTTGTCCTTATTGGATCTCACAGAACACCAAAGAATTGTGTGGTGTGTTTTGGTTTGTTTAACATTTTCAAAAGACATTCTAATTTATAGTAGTATGCTACTTGTGATTTTTTGGAAAGTACGCACTATAATAAAATAAGCGGACATAATTAAAACCGAAAGCTATGTAATTCGAATGAGAATGAGAATCAACAATTATGGTTCCAAAACGTGTAAAGGCGAGAAGAAAGCCATTAAGGGGGTCATTTTTTCATTAAAAAACAGACGGTTCTCGGTTCTAAGAAATTGCCTCTTTAAAGATTAAAAAGTGTGTTGGCTAAGCCGCTCGAAGACACTTTTAACATGCTTTGTTTTAGATCGAGCTCGCCACAATTTTTTTTCTAATATACCTCACACTATTGAAAGCATCACTACACCATATTTGTAATTTTTTTCATCTTTTCAACTACCAATGCACAAGACTTAGTTTGCACACCCAGTATAATTGTACACATACTTTCATTATCTATGCAACGACCTCATCTGTCGTTTTGAGAATTAGCGTCCCGTTGGGTGGCTTAAGGTCTCAAGTAGCTTCGCGTTATGTATTATGACGTGCGTGTGTGGTCGAGTTCGATTTTCGGATGATTCAGGATTGATTTAGAAGGATGATTCTTGTTTTAGAAGCTTCAGCGGTAACGATTTTGTGAATTTTGTCGGGTTTCGAGGTGCGGGCCGAGGGTTGACTTTTTGGTTTTCATTAAAGATAGAAGCTTTATTATCCGGAATTATTTTCTATGATTTTTATTTATGATATTAAGTAATTTTGGTTAGATTTGAGCCGTTCGGAGGTTGTTTCACACGAGAAGATCATTTTAGAGTATCAGTTTAACTTCTTTGAGGTAAGCATCTTGCCTAATTATGTATGGGGGAACTACCCCTTAGGATTTGAGTCGTTTGTGTTATTTGTGCCTTGTGAAAGCCGTGTACGCAAGGTGACGAGTACGTACTCGACTTATATGTGGGAATTGACCGCTTTAGACTCTTAGGCCTCTTTCATGTATTTATTTGGAATTTGTTAGCACATGTTGTATCTTTTATTCGTCATGTATGCTATCACATGCTTTATTTGAAGTTATTTACACTTTTTACCATTATGTGATTTCTTTTATTGTTGAGTTACTTTTAGTTGAAATTGTTGTATAAGATATCCTTCTTGTTGCCGAGTTATTCTCATGTATTTTGACATAGTTGCTAGTTCGTACCATCTCTTTCATTTTAGCCTAATTCATTCACTAGAATCTGAAGTTTGTCATTTCATGGAAATACTTTCATTATCGAGGTTATCCTTAAATAATTAATTGAAATTGAGGTTATCGAAAGTCATTAATCTATTTGAATTGAAGTTGTGTTTAAAAGGGGTATTGTTCTTCGTGAGTTACTTTCTCATTCATTTTGTTGTTATTGAGATTTTATACATATTGTATTTGAGCCATGAGCTATTTGTTGTGAAAATATTGATATTGTTGGATCTTTGAAAAGGTTGTGGCTTATGGACACTTGTGTTACGAGTTGATACGTCGTGTTATTGCGATGTTAGCATTTGTGAATTGTTGTGTGGTTTGGTTATTGTTATGCAGAATATAAAGGTGTCATTTCACCGTTGTTGTTATTCGGAGTATAAAGGTGGCATTTCACCGTTGTTATTATGCTGGGCATAAGGGTGACATCTCACTGTTATTGAATGTATGGAGTGATAAGGGCGGCTATTGTGTTATTGTCCGTGCGAAGTGATAAGGTTGGCTATTATACGTAGTGATACGGGTGGCTATCGGAGATAAGGGTGGATAATAATATTGTCAAGACGGAGTGATACATGTAGCTATCAGAGAGATAAGAGTGGATAATGATATTGTCAAGGTGGAGTGATATGGGTAGCTATCAGAGAGATAAGGGTGGCTAGTGATATTGTCAGGGCAGAGTGATACGAGTGGCTACCAGAGAGATAATGATGGCTAATGATATTGTCAGGGCAGAGTGATACGAGTGGCTATCGTAGAGATAAGGGTGGCAATGTCAGGGATGATGTGTGATGACTTAGGAACTTTGTATTGGTGATTTTGTGTGATGGTGTGCTTTTCCTTATGTATGTCATACACCTTGGTGACTTGTTGTGTTGCTCCGATGAGCTACTCGATGTATGTAATATTACTTGTTGACTTGGGTTGCAGTAGCACACTCACACAAGCAAACACTGTAGCATGCCACTTATACTAGTTTAGGAGTATGAGACTTGACATTTATTGATCATGCCCATGTGTTCTTGTATTATCTATTTTCATGTTGAAATTGAGCTTGTGATCATGTCGGGCGGATGGAGATATTGGTACGTGAGTTGTTTATGCGGTTGTGATTTGAAATGTGGGCACAAGGTGCCGTGAGCATAGGATGGTGGGTTGAGACCCGTGGCTTGTGACTATGAGATGAGGTATCACGGAGTGATTTCGCTGTGTAACTTGTGTTAGAAAGGCTTGATTTAATTGGTTGTCCTTTGTGTTCCTTATTTGGTTTCAACGATACTTCACGGAGTTCTTATTGCTTACTGTTTATATCACTTGTTGATTTTTGCTGCCATTTACTGATTTCTGCTTTTCATTATTAGCTTTATTACTTCTATACAGTACACATTATTTTGTCTAGTGAGTGTCTTGACTTGTACCTCGCTACTACTCCACCGAGGTTAGTCTTGATACTTACTTGGTACCGACCGTGGTGTACTCATACTACACTTTTGTACATTTTGTGCAGAGCCATGTAGTGGAGATATCAGACTCGGACAGAGTTAGCTTGTTGATCGCGAGGATTCAAGGTATAGTTGCTTGGTTGTCGCAGCCCCTTGGAATCCTTTTCTTATATTGTACTGCCAACTTGTCACTTGAACAATATTGTATTTCGATTCTTGAGATCGTTTCATGTATTAACTAGAGTTCGTGACCCTATATTACCAGTCTTGGGAGGTTGTTATGATTATTGCCGCGTAGGCTCATTTCGCTCTTATATCGATATTCATATTGAACTCTGTTTCAAATTATCATTGTTAATAAGTGACTTAATTGTTATAGTAATCGACTGTGCCATCACGACATACTACGAAGAGAGTTTGAGATCGTGACAATCTAACATAGATACATGTATACTATCCTTTGCATGGTTGCTTTAGTTTTACAAAAACAATGTTATACAACTATGAGTGGATAATAATAATACATTAAAAAATTTAAAAATACTAGCAAATTGTCTCTTTTTGATTGATTAATAATGAGGAAAACTAAAGTAATCATCAGTTCCTGTGGCTGCGGCTGTCTGCTGGTTAGTGGAAGGTTCCCTGTGAGTATACTCTTTTTTAGGTTAAATACATAGCTCCACCTAGTTGCTTTTGTTTCTTTTTTGAGAAGTGCATGCATGCATGTAATCCGTTGTGGTCCTAAAACGTGTAAAACGAGAAGAAAGCCATCAGAGGTCATCCTTTTCTTCAAAAAAAGCTGCTCTGAATCTGAACGAATAAGAAACTTTCGTGTTTTATAGAGTAAACAATAAACAGTTGTACATATATATATATATATTCCCATAATTTAATAGAGATACTGATATAGTAGTACTATCTATTGCATGGTTGCTTTAGTTTTACATGAATTGTTTATACAGCTATATATGTATCTGGATAGTGATACTGATACATCTGAAGTAGCAATCTAGATCTCTTTATGATTTATTAATAATAATGAGAGAAAAGTAAACACCAGGAAGTTCCTGCGTGGCTGCAGCTGTCCTGGATACTGGAATGTATTATCTTTATCTTGCTTCTAGCCATTTATTCCACTACTCCATGGACGGTTTGAAGGAAAAGCAAGAGTAGTATACTCGCACCTCTCTATAATAACCATACTTTATAACAACGCTTTACGGTTAAATTTTTTTTGAAACCAACTCTTTACATTATGTTATAATATATGTTCTATGTAACAACACTTCACTATAATAATAAAAACATATTGAAACAAACAAGGATGTTATACAGAAGTTTGATTGTATTAGAGAAAAACGCTAATCATGCGATATAATTAACCTCTCAACCACTTTTCTAAGGCCGAGTGAACGTATTTCGTGCCTCATTTACTTTTTTAATGTTAATTGTTAATTGATCAAATGCATTAAATTATATAGTAGCAATTTTCTCGCCAATATATAACTTATAAACTAGTCTCTAAAATTTTATTAGAATTCTAAAATAATTGACTATGAAAAATTGGCAATCATAAAGAACTCTGGAGTCAGTAGTCCAAATTAAGTTAATACATAAAATTATAATTTTGACCTACTACCTATAAAATTAATTATATATACACACATACACATATATATATATATATATATCATTATTAATTGATTGATCAATGTAACACCCAAGCCCAAAAACCTTGAGGTATCTGATCCGAAAGGGATCAGACCAAAGTGGATAAAACATTGGTAGCTGGGGCCTTGATAGTAGTGGTATCAGGGCTGACACTTCCCTTAATATGGTGGCGGAACAAACCACTATGAAAATTCTAAGTCCTTAAGAAGGGTTAAGTGTCATAGCTCACAGACAGTTGGCGATTTAACTCAAATATAATGGGGGTTCAGTATGAAACTTTGTTTTAGGAAAATTCCGTATCGAAATGAGGAAGGAAGAAGTTAGGGATTATATAAGGGCAAGTTCAGGATTCAACTATGAATGCATCTTTTCGGTTAAAGCCCAAAAACATAAAACCGTGAGGCCAAAAGCCTTGAGGTGGCCCGGAGAAGATGGGTCAAAGCGGACAATACCTTGTTAGTTGGGCATGAACCAATATAATTGACAACTATTACCAAAGTGAAATGAGTATTTGAATACCCATTACCTCCGAAGTAGAATTATCATGTTAATGTGACATTTTTTTCTTTTTAGTTTGTACCAAAATAATAATTTTTTTTTTTTATATTTAGAGTCAATAAACTTTAAATGTCTAATTTTACTCTTAATATCATGATTTTATAATCACACAAATATCACGATTTGTTTAAACTACAAATTCTAAAAATCTTTCCCCCCCCCTAAAACTCCATCGTCTGGTCACTAGTTCACATAAAATGAAAGAGGAAGGTAGGAGTCAAAAGGCCATTTAATGAGAATTAGCCATCAAACATAAGCATGACCACTAGCTAGGCACTTGGCAGTGAATACGTATACATGCACACAGAAAATATTAACCTTTAATTTGCGCTCAGAAGGGAAGAGGAAGATAGAACATATAATTTTTAGTTCCGTCAATATTGCTGTATTTGTAAATAATAATTCTGCGGAAATATAAGTTATCGTAATGAAACAATAATTAATTCGAGCCCACTGAATTCACAGTATTTCCTTAAGGAATTTAATCCCCTCCTAGTACCCAAGGTTATGGATTATTTCCTCCCAGGATAGAACGAATCACACACTGGTGTAGCGGTACTTCAAACCCCAGTGTTTCAGCGAACACAAAGTTCGGTAGCAAATCACACTTACAGTTGCTTTGTTTGAAGTTAAAACAATGCAAAACAAA
>AWOL01S0010744.1:18722-29622 GCA_000715115.1 Nicotiana otophora | reverse complement strand
GACCAATATTGACCCCGAATCAATTCAAGGGTCCGAGTCAGAATCGAGCTTAAGCCAAGATCGAGAGCTCGAGTCAAAATCGAGCTTAAGCCAAGATCGAGAGCTCGAGTCAAAATCGAGCTTAAGCCAAGATCGAGAGCTCGAGTCAAGATAGAGCTCACAGACAAAAGCAGTTGCAATCCCACTAGAGGAGAGAATCTTGGCAGGAATTGTGGAAAAGTTAATTTATCATGGATCTCCCACTGAGTATTGTTAATTATATATAAAGTAAGATCCCTCTACTATAAAGGAGAGGGTTATCATTTCTGTAAGGGCTATTTTTGGAGCTCACATTGTAACTCAAGTACCATATCCTCTTATATTGAAGAGTTTATTCTTTTAAGGCTCGTAAACTAATTCATCTTGCTTAGTCCTAAAAATCGTCTTCTTTACAACTTTGTTCATTTTGCATTCTTTGCAGTCCATATTTGATATTTTTTTTTATCCATACGTTTTGTATTAAGCTATATCACATATCCTTATAACTACATATAAATTCAACTCTATCCATTTTTCGGGTAAATACCTGGCCCTTCAGTCATATCCACTCTCTCGACTCTCTTTATTCGGCGTCTCAATATTAAAAGCTTGAAGCAAACGCACAATTGAAAGATGTGTCACTTGCATTTTCATAGTAATTCCAGGACAAGATCGTCTTCTTGAACCAAACGGAATAAACTCTCTGTCTTTACCAAAGACGTTAGAAATTTGTATTCAAAAATATATTCAAAAAATAGTAGCAATGGAAAAAATCAGAATTGTAGAAGAACAGAAAATGAATCCGAGCCCACTGAATTCACAGTGTTTCTTTAAGGAATTAATCCCCTCCTAGTACCCGAGGTTTAGGATTATTTCCTCTCAGGATAGAACGGATAACCTCACCGGTGTAGTGGTACTTCAAACCCCAGTGTTCAACAAACTCAAAGAGTAGTAGTAAATCACACTTACTTTTTTCTTTTCTGTTAAAACAATACTGAAAGAATAAGGAGAAATCAGAATTTTCATAAGAAAAAATCTGAGGGAGAGTTAATGTATTTATAGCCAAATAAACATTGGGTTATACTGAAGAGTTACAACTCTTTAGGTAAGGTTGCAACTCAAAATGGTTGTTTTATAAAATGGCTATTTATGCAAATCGCCAAATTCAAATTATAACGGAAAACTTAAAACGGAGAAAAATTGAATTATCGTTACAGTAACGGTCTAATTTGGATTAATTAATATTGCGTTAATATTAACAAAAAAACTTGGTCCAAAATATTAATCAATCAATCGACCAAATCCGAATCTGAAGCCGAAGCCGAGCGAGTGACGACGACGACGCGAGACTTGCCTTCTTCTCAACTCTCTAAGAGCTAGAATAAGAGCAATTGTATATATACCCATCAAAAGTCTTTTTCTCCTCCAATATGAGACAATGTCCCTTTGTCAAGGAGGGTAAATCAAATTTTTATTTTTTCCTCAATTTTTCATTCACTCTTTTTTAAGCTCTAAGAGGCTTAAACCCAACAATTCCCCACATGAATGGGGAATGGCTATATCACGAAAATATACATGAAAAACTGTATGATTTACAAGCAAGGATTAATCACATCTGAATAAGTAGGTTTCCCTTTGAACTTTCCGTAGTGAACTTATGTCAGATATACTCGATCAATCAGTAGATTTGATATCTTTGAACCGTCGAACTTTGGTGTATTCCTAGACAACCATAAGTCATACAATCAACCCTTAACCGTCTTTGGTTCTCATTGTTGTGTTCGTTTCAGCCATGAACACAGCCAGGTTTCATAAGTGCGTAGAAAACTGGCCTTATAAAGTTCTCCTTGAAGCGGCTAACACTTCACACTTACATAGGTGATTCCTAAACGTGTCATACCGTAGATACACTATTTGATATACCACGTATCAATTTAGAAACCATTAAAAAGCCTTTATGCTTTACTCTTGGTACTGAACATTGTCTCATCACGAGAATGGACCAAAAAAGTTTTAGTTGAAAATGTTGAACCGTCATTAATGACTTTGTTTGATCTTCTTGAAACTAGATCTTGGGATCTCTAGTATTTTAGTTAGAGTTACTGCCACAATGACTTGTCATCGACCATAGTCCCATTTCCCTCGATGATTTCTCAACTACCTCTCTAGTTAGGCCTTTCGTAAATGGATCCGACACATTGTCGCTTGACTTTACGTAGTCAATTGTGATGATCCCCCTAGAGAATAGCTGCCTAACGGTTTTATGTCTTCATCGTATATGACGAGATTTACCGTTATACATGAAGCTCCCAGCCCTTCCAATTTCCACTTGACTATCGCAATGTATGCATATTGGTGCCAATATTTTGGGCCAAAATAAAATATCTTCCAAGAAATTCCGAAGCCATTCAGCCTCCATAGTAGAGCGGGCAATACAAGTTTGTTTGGACGACTTACAAGATACCACTCGTCCACCAATAATGAATACATATCCATTTGTGTACTTAGAATTAGTTGAACCGGTGATCCAATTTGCATCACAGTATCCTTCAATCACCGCATGATAATTACTGTAGTGCAAAGCAAAGTCTTGGGTATGTTTTAAATATCCCAAAACTCGTTTCATCCCCATCCAATGAGATTGACCTGTATTACTCATGTATCGACTCAATTTACTTGTAGTACAAGCTATATATGATTGAGTACAATTCATAATATACATTAAACATCCCAGCACACGAGCATAATCCAATTGTGATATGCTTTGGTCTTTGTTCTTTGCAAGTGCAAGATTCATATTAATCGGAGTCTTTGCAACTTTAAAATCTAAGTACTTGAATTTTTCAAGTACTATTTTTATGTAATGAGATTGCGACAAAGTCAGACCTTGAGAAGTCTTATGGATCTTAATACCCAGAATTAAATCGGCAACTCCCAAGTCTTTCATATCAAACTTGCTAGTTAGCATACTCTTGGTCGCATTTATGTTAACAATGTCATTACTTATTATCAGCATATCATTCACATATAAGCAAATAATGACTATTTGCAACATTTTTAATGTACACACATTTATCACATTCATTTATATTTAAAGCCATTTGAAAACATTATTTGATTAAATTTCGCATGCCATTGTTTGGGTGCTTGTTTTAGTCTATAAAGTGACTTAACAAGTCTACATACCTTATTTTCTTTACCTGGAACTACAAACCCTTCAGGTTGTTCCATGTAAATTTCTTCCTCCAAATCTCCATTTAAGAAGGCCGTTTTAACGTCCATTTGATGAATTTCAAGACCATATACCACAGCTAATGCTACTAACGTGTGTATGGACGTAATTCTTGTAACTGGAGAGTATGTATCAAAATAGTCAAGACTTTCTCGTTGTCTATACCCTTTGACCACAGGTCTTGCCTTATATTTGTCAATAGTACCATCATCTTTCATTTTCCTCTTAAAAATCCATTTAGAACTCAATGGTTTATTGCCTGGAGTAAGATCAACCAATTCCCATATATGGTTATTCATTATGGATTCTATTTCACTATTGACTGTCTCTTTCCAAAATAATAATTCCGAAGAAGACATAGCTTCTTTAAATGTTCGAGGCTCATTTTCCAATAAGAAAGTTACAAAATCTGGTCCAAATGAAGTAGACGTCCTTTGACGTTTACTACGTCTTGGATCCTCCTGATTATACATACTTTCTTTTGTCTCTTCCTGAGGTCGTTTAGATCCTTCACCAATCAACTCATATTCCCTTTTATACAGATATATATTTTCGAAGAACTCAATATTATCTGATTCTATAATCATATTATTATGAATGTCGGGATTTTCTGATTTATGCACCAGAAAACGATATGCTTTACTATTGGTCGCATATCCTATGAAAACATAGTCGACGATTTTTAGTCCTATCTTTACCCTTTTGGGTTTAGGAACTTGCACTTTTACCAAATATCCCCACACTTTAATATAATTCATGTTGGGCTTCCTTCTTTTCTATTTTTTATATGGAATGGATTGCGTTTAGCTATGGGGTACGCGATTTAATATCCGATTAGCTGTAAGAATAGCTTCCCTTCACAAGTTATGTGAAAAACCAGAACTTATCAACAAAGCATTCATCATTTCCTTTAATGGCCGATTCTTTTTTCCGCAATCCCATTGGATTGGGGCGTGTAAGGGGCCATTGTTTGATGAATAATTCCATATTCTAAGCATATCTCTTCGAAAGGAGATTCGTATTCACCACCCCTATCACTTCTTATCATTTTGATTTTCTTGTTAAGTTGCATTTCAACTTCATTTGTGTATTGCTTGAATGCATCTATTGCTTCATCTTTACTATTAAGTAAGTAAACATAGCAATATCGAGTATCATCGTCAATAAAAGTTATGAAATACTTCTTTCCACCGCGAGATGATAATGACTTCATGTCGCAAATATCTGTATGAATTAAGTCTAAGGGATTTGAATTCCTTTCAACTGACTTATAAGGATGTTTAATATACTTAGATTCCACACATATTTGACATTTTGATTTGTCGGATTCAAACTTAGGCAATACTTCCAAATTAATTATTTTCCGCAAGGTTTTATAATTGACATGTCCCAAACGTATATGCCATAAATTATTTGACTCAAGTAAGTAAGAAGAAGCTGAAATTTTATTATTGTCAACAATCATTACATTCAGCTTAAAAAGGCCCTCAGTAAGGTAACCTTTTCCTAAGTACATCTCGTTCTTACTTATTACAACTTTGTTTGAAATACAAACATACTTAAACTCGTTCTTGACGAGAAGTGAAATAGAAACTAAGTTCTTCCGTATTTCAGGAATATGACAAACGCTATTCAGAGTCACCACCTTGCCAGAGGTCATCTTTAGGAATATCTTTCCATAACCTTCAATTTTTACCGTTGCAGAATTTCCCATAAAAATGGTCTCGTCGGGTCCAGCGGGAGCATATAAAGCAAATGCTTCTCTAACAGCACAAACATGGCGGGTGGCACCGGAATCAATCCACCACTCCTTAGAATTTCCCACTAAGTTACATTCAGATAACATAGCGCACAAGTCATCAATATCATCATTTATTTGAACCATATTTGCTTGACCCTTTTTCTTCTCTTTCTTTGGAGCACGGCATTCTGCAGCTTTGTGTCCAACCTTTTCATAGTTTTGGCAATTTTCCTTGAATTTCTTCTTGCTGGGATAGTTGTTTGGTCCAGAAGACTTCTTCCGCTTCTTCAGATTAGTTGGAGCAGTTTCAATAATATTTGCTCTCATAATTATTGAGTTCCCACGTGTCTTCTTTTATGCAGCTTTATTGTCCTCTTCGATCTTCAATCGAACGATGAGATCTTCGAGTTTCATCTCTTTGCACTTGTGTTTCAAGTAATTCTTAAAGTCCCTCTATAAAGGAAGCAACTACTCAATCATTGCTGCAACTTGAAACGCCTCATTGATGACCAAACCTTCAACAAAAAATTCATAATTAGTAACAGAATTAATACTTTAAACATAAGCATTAATTCGGATTATACCTTCAGCAAGGAGATCATGAATGATAACTTGCAGCTCTTGAACTTGAGTAATGACAGGCTTGTTGTCTACCATCTTATAGTCCAAAAACTTGGCTGCAACGAACTTTTTCAAACCGGCATCCTCGATTTTATACTTCTTTTCCAACGCCTCACATAGTTCTTTCGAAGATTTCATATTACTATAGACGTTGTAAAGATCATCCTCCAGTCTGCTAGTTCATTCTCAGGAGTTGATTCCGGCAGAGCTGGAACATCCTCTTTGATGAACTTCTGTAGACTCAAAGTAGTCAAATAAAAGAACATCTTTTGTTGCCGCCGTTTGAAGTCAATCCCGAAAAAAATTTCGGGCTTTTTTGCCGGAGCCGGTGGTGGCATAGAACGACTGGAAGACGTAACATTGCTCGTAGAGCCAACCACAGGAGTTCCGGTATAATTTGAATTAATTAATATTGCGTTAATATTAACAAATAAACTTGGTCCAAAAAATTAATCAATCAA
Source organism: Nicotiana otophora (assembly GCA_000715115.1). Lineage (NCBI taxonomy): Eukaryota > Viridiplantae > Streptophyta > Magnoliopsida > Solanales > Solanaceae > Nicotiana > Nicotiana otophora. The sequence continues at coordinate 23,549 of AWOL01S0010744.1, read as the reverse complement.
TTGGCCGAAGCCGAAGCCGAGCGAGCGACGACGGCGCGAGGCTTGCCTTCTTCTCAACTCTCTAAGAGCTAGAATAAAAGCAATTGTATATATACTCATTAAAAGTCTTTTTCTCCTCCAATATGGGACAATGCCCCTTTATCAAGGAGGAAAATCAATTTTTTATTTTTTCCTCCATTTCTCGTTCACCCTCTTTTAAGCTCTAAGAGGCTTAAACCCAACGGACATCAACTTTTGCCTTCGTAGTCTAAAACTTCTCTGGTTCTGGCCAAAAATTTTGGTCCTTTTGAAGTTTCCATACGTTTACAAATAAACGTGTGCCTTTTGGAATAGGGTAATTAAGTATGTTACAATCTGCTAAAGCTTCATATGCTAACATTGGTGAAGGTGGATATCAGCGTAATACTTCTTTAATTGTTGCTTGAAAGTAGACCAATTCCTTGATATCAGAATCAATTCAACCCACCTTTCTTTGCCAATTTTTGTGTCTATTTCTTCTTGGACTTGTTTCAGTACGTACTTACGATTTAGCAAGCAGGTTATTATATCAAGTGAACAGCTGTGGTATGTGTAGCATCTGATAATATAGTCTGCGTGCAAAAGAAATGACAGGAAATTAATTAGTAGGAAAGTATATATACATCCGCTAAAGAGATACTCCCTTCAATCCTTTTTATATGTCGCTTTAGTCAAAAAGTTTTTGTCCAAAATATTCGTCATTTTACAAAACCAAGAAAAGGTTGAAAATATTCTTGCAATTCCGCCTTTACTGCTCAAAGAAGGCATATTATCATTAAAATTACTCATAAGGAAGAGATAACGACACGTTAGTTAAATATCTCTTATGGTTAATGTTATTTGTAAGCACTTAAATTTTATGGAATTTAAATTCAATAAAATAATTTGGACTATATTTTAAATTCAAGATATATTAGTCTAAATAAATTTATTGGGCTAATATAATTGTATAAGTCCAATATAGATGGACTTAATAAATTAGTCCAAGTTTATTGGGCTAAAGTGATGAGCCCACTTTATTAAGCCCAAGATGACATTTTCCTAGAGGTCCAGTTTGGTACCACGTGTCAAATGACGTGGCACGCCAAGTCAAACAGAAGAGCCAATAAGATCGTGCCAGGTGTCAAAATAACAAGGCATGCCAAGTCAAGTTAAAAAGCCAATGAAATCACGCCATGTGGGCAAGTGACATGTTCTGACTAATCAAATGGGGTCTTGTCACTGTTCAATCTGATTGGTCGGAAAGAGTTTGTTCTCATCACAACTCTTCCCTCCCACAACTATAAATAAGAGTCTTCATAATTCAGAAAGGAAACCAGAAGTTATAACAAGAAGACACAAGGGAGCTCGTGGATCAAATGTCACAATTCTCTGCAAACTGCAAGTGTTCAAGCATTCAAGCACTTCAACACAAATTTCAAGTATTCATGATCAAGAACGAAGTCAAATTAAATACAAGGCATTCAAGATCAATGCTACTTGTTCGTGATAAAATTCGTGGCAACAATCAAAGTGTTCGCAACGGATAAGTCAAACTAAAATTCAAGATCAAGCTCAAAGACCCTTGAATATATATTGGAAAAGTAGACTTAGAGGGATCATAGTGATTGTAACACTTAAATTACTCGAAATCAAATACTACAATTATTGTAATATTTTTCAGTCTCAATTATTTTCTCGATACAAATTTATTGTATTAATTATTAACTGGTTTTCTTTTTAGATCACAAATAAAAGAGCCGGAGGAAGTGACAGCCAGAGGGAAAGAAGCTAATTAGTACTAAAGAGAATGTAAGGAAAACATTAATTATTTAAGAAGAATTAACCTGAATAATTACTCGTCAACTGTTTAAATTAAAAATAGCTGGTATATATATAAAATTTATTTGTAGTATCTGTATAATCGTATATAATTAGTGACTTAGTTTATAATCTATGAAAGTAAACACTGATTTCATCTAGCTATTTGTGTAAAGATCTTATTTAAAGCAGGGTACAAGCTCACAGTAGCTTTGATAATCATTTCTCGAGAATAGCCACACTGGAAATCATCCTTGTCCAACTCCGTTAGCATTATATATATCAAATCTTGATCATCATCATTGTTTACCCAAAAAATGGATAGCAATTGAATTTATACGCGGCTCTAAAGATACATGATATAACTTGGCACAAATTGAGAAAATATATATATTATTATTGAAATTAACTGTAAAAGAAATAAATGTTAACCAAATGAATCAAGTAGCCTTGACCCTCAAGTTCGATCACCCTCGAACCAAGTGAAGATTCCGCTAATATATGAACAGAGTAACAAAATAATGAAGTTGAAAGAAGGCAGTGTATTACTTTGTATTGCATAAATGATCTCTCTCTACAAATGATCAGACCCCTTTATATAGTAGGGAAGTCCTACTCTTAATATAATTCTAAATACAATAAGGAATTCCATGATAGATTAATTAATTGGCCTCTCCTTGATATACGCTGGGATTTCCGCCGAGATTCTCGCCCAATTGCGGATATTTCGGCTTTATGTTTTTTTGGCTGGATAAACTTTCCTCGATCGAGGCCGATATCGATCTTGATCGGTCTCTATTTTGCTCGATCTTGATCTTGATCAGTCTCTATTTTGCTCGATCTAGATCTTGACCGATCTCGATCTTAATCAGTCTCTATTTTGCTCGATCTCGATCTTGATCTTGATCGGTCTCTGGGTCACGAGCCTGGCAATCTAACTTCGTATCATGGCTCGATATTATACGAGGTTGAACCTTGGTCTATTATTTTCCAGTCTCGATTAGTCATATGAAGGACAAGCTCGGTTTTGACCATATACAGATAGTCCACTTGTTTCTCGGAAAGAAGATGGCAAGAAATGATATGAATTTCTGAACTCCGACTCGATGGGTAATGACGTCAGCGACAAGCCCGATTATGACATATGCGACGAAATGTCCCGTCGATACAGTTACCAAGACATTAAATGCCTGTCAGTTGCTGGTCGGCCACTACCGGTCCCGAACCGTCGCCAACAACCTATAAGAACTCTATCTTTTCTCATTCAAACTCTACACTCAAAGCTCTTTCTACTCTTGCTTCTTCTTCAGAAAATTCATTTGCTTCATAATTTTCATGCCCAAATTTCTAGAACACTAATCAAACCGCATACCAGCCTAATTTTATTTTTCCTTGTTCATCAATGGCGAAAACCTCCAAACCTTCTGCATCACGACCCGTCGGTGGTGAGGCTACGACAGAGCTCCACTCTGAGGAATTCGTTCCGGTAGGGTGCCCGACCGTCATTGAATTTAAGGTCGAAAAGTCCTCCTCGGTAGCGGGCCGATGTGAGCCGGTCTTGAGGTACATATGCTCAATCACCGAGAAAATCCTCGACAAAGTGAAAGAGGAATGCAACTGGGGTAAAAATCACGTGGTAGTCCCATCACCTGAGAAATCGATTACTACCCACGTGGAGGGGTTCCTAAGTGTTTACACTTACCCCTTCACGTTGGGTCCCTTAGACCCTGTCATCGTCGTCTTCTGCAAGAGATACGACGTGACCCTCGGCCATATCCATCGTTCCTTTTGGAGAATAGTGATTTTCCTCTGATTCTTCACAAGCAAAATCGAGGGGTATCTTTTCACCCTCGTTTACCTTATGTGCCTTTACAGTCCCCGACTCTATCGAGGAGGGCTGATCAATCTTGCTCGCCGAGCCAACAAAGCCCTGTTCTCGAGTATAGACGAAACTCGTGACCGAGGTTGGATGGGCCGATTTGTCCGAATAAGGACTTCGGACCTGATCCCTGTTGAAGACATGCCATTGCCTGAGAAATGGAACATGAATCGTGAGTAGTATTTCCCTTTGAACGTTTAATTTTGTTGTTTTACTTTTCATTTTCTTTTCTTATCGATTTCTTTTGCTACATCTGTGGCTCAGATGCCGGAACCGATTCCGGAACTCAAGCAATGGGTCGAGGGAGGCCCGCAATCATGGTAAGTTTCTTTCTTAGAATGGTTATCATTCGAGCTTCTTCTCTTGCTTACTCTCCATTTATCCTTTGTAGGGCTCTGGAAGAATGTTGCGATAAGGCCCCCATCTGGTGACGAAGAAGTCCTTCCATCTGCCCCGAAGCAGGCCAAAGAAAAGAAGAGAAAAGGGGCTCTGAGTTCCCCGGGCTCAGAAAAGAAAAATTGGCGAGGAAGTCTCGCAAGACCACGGGGGACACTGGTGCTATGCCTTCGGACTTAATCCGCCTATTAAGGGATGAGTCCGAAGAGGAAGATAATGCCAAACTAGTGGCCCGTGTGTGGGATGATGTTTCGATACAAAAGTCCTCTAAATCGGCGGAGGTTAATGAGGGAGCTTTGGCCGAAGTTCATGAACCAGAAAGAGTTGAGGCCACTCCGACTCAAGCTGAGATAGTCAAGAGAGAGAGACCGGGGGCGAGGCTTCTCAGTCAGCGGAAGATATCCCAAGGTACGAGCTCGGACTGATAGATATTTCTGGATCCCCTCAGGTTTTAGATGCTATGATTCGTGAGGCCAATATATTGGAAGGTCGTTTTTACGAGGGTCTTTGGGGGCGACTGATATCCATCACATCTTGGATTGGTTTGAGTCCGCTGCCTCGGAGGATGTCACTGGGTTTGGTGGTTTGCCGATACCGAAGAAAGTACCATCATCGGGCGTTACCGGGTCTTCATCGAGCCCAAAAGTGATGGACCAATTTCCGACCCCAAGTATTAATCCCCGACGGCAGGCGGAATATAGTGCTTTCTGTTCCGGAGGATGCCCGAGTTTTCT
>AWOL01S0010744.1:0-16706 GCA_000715115.1 Nicotiana otophora | reverse complement strand
CCCCCCCGTGGGGATTACTAGCTACCTTAGATCCTTGGTGATCGGGGAAGATCAAGCCGTGATGAACGCGGTGGGAGCCGCTTGCTTGTTTAATGAGGCCCAGCATCCTCTGAATCGGGTAACTTCTAGGGTCTCTCATTATTTCTTCTTCCTCCTTATTTGCAGGTTTCGGTGTTGTATCATGAGGCTTTCCTCCGAATCCGGGAGGGACACAAGGCTGAGGTTCGGGACCTCACTAAGAAAAATGATACTTACAAGCTTCTCAGTGAGAAGCTTCAGGCCGATTTAGTGACGGCTCAGGATGAGCATGTCGAGATGACTGAGCAGGTATTCTGAGTTCTTCATGATAGTGAAGATGAATTAGAGATAACTACTAATGATCTGATTCTACAGGTCCGGCAGAGGCTCGAACAAATCGGACGGCTCCAGACACAGGTGCGATACAGGCCGAGGCGGAAGAATTCAAAAAGAACATGGACATCCAACCATTGAATAAGGAAACCATCCAAGCGCAATTGGAGTTGGCTGAGACCTAGCTCTAAGCTTCAAAAGAGAAGGCCTCGGTGCAGGTCGAGAAGATCAAGGAACATAAGTCTTAGTTGGATTTGGCCGTTTCTGATGAAGCAATCTTGGCCAGCGAACTCGAAGTGGCCAGATCTAAGGTGGTCGTGGCCAGATCTGAGGTGACCGTGGCCAATACCAAAGCTAATGCTAAAGTGGCCAAGTTTAGGGTCAACGTCGAGGCCATCCATGGCAAGTCCAAGGGCATGGTGGATCATGCAAAATGAAAAGCTCGAAGGGAAGCCCTCGAGAGAGTTCATGCCTAGAGTTTTGATATTACGGCTGAGATCGAAAATGCCAAAGCAGAGGAAGCCAGGGCCCGGAGGCTCTCCTTCCCTGAGGAAGACTCCGAGAGCTCAAGTGAAGCCGAAGATGGAAAAAATCCCGAGGATGGAGATGCAACCTCCGATGAATACCAAGCCACTTAGGACTTTTTGTTTATCTTTTGCCTTTTTTCTGAGGCCGTTTTTGGCCATTGTAAATATTTGTGTTAGGCCGATTTAGTCTTTGTAAAACACTATTGTATATAAATATAAGGCTTTTCTTTCCCTTTCGGATCTCATATTTTTCCTTTGCTTTGTTATTTGTATTTACAAAGATTGAAATGCCTTAGCATGAAACAATAAGGCCATGTTCGAGGGTTCAAACAAACCTTACCTTTATTGACTTTCTGGGTTAAGACGTTATTAGGGTTCGATGTTACAAAAAAATTTCCCCGAAAATATCTTTGGTTTGAGACTTTGCCGAGGGTAGCCTTTAGAATCGGTTGTGGAAGATTTCTCTTTTTCGAAGGCCTATTTTTGTTACGGATTTTGGGCGTCTCTGAGCCATGCTAAATTGGTCGTAGCCATTTAGTTCGAGAGCTACCCATTGGGCTTGTTTTTCCGTTTTATCTGGGCTTGCCCGAGATAATAGTCCCCGAGTGGGGTGGTCGTGACCCTTAGAAATCGGGACGTTGCCTTTAGGTCGTTTGCTCCCGAAGCCCAATGACTTGGGCTGTTTGAATCGGACGATAGTTCCGGTTAAGTATTGCCCTTGGGCTCGTTATTTTTGGAGGTACGAAACTCTTTAGGAGGTGTAAAGAGAGAAGATTTAAATTTTTTTAAAGCATAAGATGTCTGTAAGGAAGGTACTTCTCTTTATTCTCGATCAAAATAGGGCTCGAGCAATCTACATGGGCACGGTTCGTTTTGACCGTTTGACCCTTACAATATATCCTATCTATCGAGAACCTCCCTTTATGAAGTAGTGTCCTTTCTAGAGTTTATATTCGAAGATAAATGCATATCCTAGGGTAGCCCCTCAGTATTCGATGTTGATTGCAAAGGAACCTCGGATATTGTTGAATTAATCTTCGATGCCAATTAGTAATCTGGCTTGATTCTAAGTTAGCACGATTCATCGTTGCCTCGTCAAAAACCTCGCCAAAAAAACCCATTTTGGACAAAATCTGTCATGACCCAAAATCCATTAAAGGTCGTGATGGCGCCGGACACCGCTGTCAGGCAAGCCAAAAATAAATACTTAGTTTAGTTCTCATTTTAGTATTTTGAAATCATAATTTCTTTCAATTAAATAGCAAAAGATGGAATTTACAAAGTAAATAGTAATATTTTTAAAAGTTTCAGTACAAGACAACCCATAAACATCCCAAAACCCGGTGTCACTAGTGCATGGGCATCAACTAGGAAGTAAAAATAAAGTACAGCATCTGTCCGAAATACATATTGGACAAGAAAAATATAAATACTTTAAAGGAGACTCTGCTAGCTGCGGATCGTAGTATAGAGTGCAGCTCACCTAAGTCCCCGCAATAACAGCGCCTCTGCACCACAAGGCCACTAGACATATATGTACCTGCACAAAATGTGCAGCAAGTGTAGTATGAGTACGTAAATCAACGCGTACCCAGTAAGTATCCCGCCTAACTTCGAAGAAGTAGTGACGAGGGGTCAACTCGGACACTTACTATGGGCTATAAATAAAGTACCAATGGTATAATTAAGTATGGATTTCGTAGAACGGCTGAAAGCTCAATATTTTGAAGTAAGTAAGAAATTCTTTTATAATTAAAAAATCTCCAAATTTATTTCCCATTATTAACAATTAATCTCAGGCCAAGGATNATTATTTTATAATTAAGAAATCTCCAAATTTATTTCTCATTATTAACAATTAATCTCAGGCCAATGAGGCAATATCATTTATTGTAGATTCTAAAGCAATCAATTTAATCATGCGCAAATCATGCCGAAGTCGTACGACCCGACCCAACATATAAATATAAATTGTGCACTGTCGAGGGTCGAACGACTCGAACCATAGATGCATCTATTAAATCTGCCGAGGCGTACGACCCGCTCCACAAAAGATAAACTCATTCAAACAACCAAGTCAAGAATTTATTAAGGGGCAATTATTCAAGGAAATGCCAAATTCTCATTTAACGGTCAAGAAAACAATTTTATCCTTTTAAAATTCCTTCACCAAGTTCAATGTGATTTAAGCAAACCAAATTAATAAGAAGGTTGCAAACATCGCAAGTATAACATGATTTGGATCCTAGACTACCCGGACTTAAGCATAATAGTGGCTACGCACGGACTCTCATCACCTCGTGCGTACGTAGCCCCCACAAATAGGAGCACATATTGAATTATGTCACCTATGGGGTTAATTCCCTCTTACAATGTTAGAAAGGAGACTTACCTCGCTCCGAAATTTTATAACCGGCTCCAACGCCCTTCCAACAACTCAAACTGATGCCCAACGCTTCAAAACTAGTCAAATAAGATGTAACCCAATCAAAATATGCTCTAATACTCATAATTAATCAATTTACAATAATTTCCAACTCTGCTCGAAAAGTCGATAAAATCACCCTCGGGCCTACGTGCCCGGATTCCGAAATTTTTTGAAGATAAACGTTACCCATAGCCTCACGAACTCAAATATATAATTCATTTCCAATTCCATGCTCAAATTCGTGGTTAAAATCCAAAAATACCAAATTTTAGGTTTTCCTCTTAAAATCCCAAATTTCTACATATTGTCATGTCTTAATCAATATATAATCCAAGTATTTAACTTGAAATAGGTGGGAATTACTTACCTTGCCATTGATGGTGAAAACCTCCACTTGAATCTATCCAAGAATCGCCCAAACCAAGAGAAAATGAAAGAAAATTGGCCAAATCCCCGTTCTTAAAGAACCCTTCTACCCAGCGACTCCCATACCTGCAGCCGCTTCACCGCTTCTGCGGTCCCGCAGGTGCGGCCAAAACCTCGGACTTGCGCGTTCCCTCGGCCTAGCACGACTCCGCACCTGCGATGCCAAACGCGCCCCTGCGGTCTCGCACATGCGGAGACCTTCCGCTTCTACGACTCCAACTGTCACCTCAAATTCCGCTTATGCGGAGCTTTCTTTGCATTTGCGCCTTCGCAGGTGTGCCCAAATTCTCCACACCTGCGGTTGCTGGCCAGCCTCCTCTCCTTCGCACCTGCGACTCATGGCTCGCACCTGGGAGCTCGCACCTGTGGCCCTTTTCATGCAAGTGCGATTGCACCAGATATCAACTGCCTCATTATTTCTTCCCAAGTCCAAACTCGATCCGTTAACCATCCGGAATCCACCCTAGGCCCTCGGGACCTCAACCAATTATACCAACACGTTCCAAAACACATTACAAACTTAGTTGAGCCTTTAAATCACATCCAACAACATCGAAACTATGAATTACCCTCCAATTCAAACTTAATGAACTTTAGAACTTCAAACTCCTACAATCGATGCCGAAACCTATCAAATCAAGTCCGATTAACCTCAAATTTTGCACACAAGTCATAATTAGCATTACGGACCTATTCCAACTTCCAGAATTAGAATCCGACCCCGATATCAAAAAGTTCACTCCCCGTCAATCTCCTCAAAAATCATCCAAATTCCAACTTTCGCCAAATGACCTCAAAATGACCTACAGACCTCCAAATCCACATCTGGACGCGCTCCCAATACCAGAATTACCATACAGAGCTATTCCCAGGCTCGGAATCCCAAACATACATTGATAACATTGAAATGCACTTCAACTCAAATTTATGAAATTCTTCCAAAATACCAACTTCCATAACAGGCGTTGAAACGCTCCCGGGTCATCCAAAACCTTGATCTGGACATACGCCCAAATCTAAAATCATCATACGAACCTGTTGGAACCTTCAAATCCCGATTCCGAGGCCGTTTACTCAAAAATCACACTTTAGTCAATTCCTCCAACTTAAGGCTTCCGAAATTAGAAATTGTCTTTCCAAATCAACTCCGAACTTCCCGAAATTAAATTTCGACCACACGTACAAGTCATAATACCGTAAGTGAAGCTGCCTAGGGCCTTAAACCGCTTAACGACGCACTAGAGCTCAAAACAACCGGTCGAGTCATTACATTCTCTCCCACTTAAACATATGTTTGTCCTCGAACATGCTAAGAACTGCTCTGGAGTTGTCTGAAATCATTGTTTAACACCTCGTGCACCTACTCGTGCTACTACAACCCAGCTAAGCACATTATCTCGAGCAAATCTGAAGATCCTCCCCTTTATTTAGGAAACTAAGCCTTAGAGCCGAATTCCAACGTCCGAAATTCTATACTAGGCCTGCTTCCAACATAGGAACACTGTTTCAATCACCACACGATGTACCAATACATGATTGTATACTCTCACTGAATTCTTACCATGCACCACATAACTCATTTGCCCAAGGCAATCTTTCCAAAGCATATAAACTAAAATTTCCACTAACCGAAGCCCGTAGTGTACCTCATGATGAATTAAGCCTTGCTTAAACTCTCGCAATACTGCCACGACAGAGAAGATGTGTGGAACTCAAAGCCACTTTCCGAATTACGATTTATGGAGTCTCTCCTCCCGACAAGAACCATTTTCTCGTTCTGGACTAAATAACCATATTTACTCTTTTATATGCTTCATATAAATCTGATCGCACTGACCTAGGTCTAATAATCTCGTCTCACCCAGTACAAGTTGCTCAGGTAATAAGCCACCTCAGACACTGCAAAAAGTCTCATATGATGCCACAATGTGCCAACAAGCTACAAACTCGTATGTGATACATAAGGAAACGAACTCTGGAAAGAACTACTCAACCCACGTAACTAATTTAAACAACCGGAAGGATGTTATGAACCTTCCTCAGAAAATGAGAAGCAAAACACACGATAATAGATATGGGAAACTGCACTCAATAACACATTGTTGCGGCATGCAACCCGATCTACACATGATACCCGTGGCGGCATGCCATCCGATCTAAACAACATTTCCGTGGCGGCGTGCCACCCGATCCAACCATATGCCCGTGGCGGCGTGCCACCTGATCCACACATAATAATCTAAACAAAACACACATCGAGCCGTGATGCTTATACTCACGAAATGCACGAATATTAACCATAAGCATGCCAAGTGCATAATACAAATCCTGGGGAGATGGGTAGCGTCATACGCTATAAAACTCAAGCACAATTAAGGTGCGATATATGGTCTGCATCTCGAGAGCCATCCTTACTCACATAATACCACAACTATACGGGATCTCAATACAAATGTGAATATTGAAACCGTCTCATAACCCACATGGCACAATAGAGTATTACATGAAATAGCTGACGAAACAAATAACATCCAAGGCCCGAAAACCCCTCTGAAAACAACGTTATGCTGAGATGAACACATCCAGCCTGATATAGAGCCCACATTTAAATTTAGATCCATCCATGGACCTCAAGCCGATTCTGATCGTACCGCACTGGGCTAATAACCTTTCAAGGATCCATAATAACTATTTTCCCATGACACCCAAGAACAACCTTCGAATCCGGAACAAACTTCCACAACTCACAACCAAATGAACCAAGCGCCCTTCATGAATAAATTCTCACATTAGCGATAGTACCACAATCTTCATACTTAGTTTTACATCTTTAATCATTCAAGTGACTACATGTCACACTTATACGATCTTCCCATGGGATACAATTCCATGACCTTCCATACTAGGTAACAAGTCTGCACCTCCATACTGCCGGCCACATTAATGTTGTAAAGCAAATCAAGAATCCACAAATTAGTACACATAGCCTCTTACACAGGACACTGATATCAGGTGACGCTAAAGACAATACCATCTTACTCTAAACATCTGAATTCTTCCCTGCTCGCCCGAGCTCTTGACATTCTTGTCAATCATCGAACCGCAACCTTGATCCTCAACTTCCAATTTCTCATGCCGCTCACTGCACCTAATATGCCAATACGTGAGAGTAACAGAATTCCATAATAACCCCTGATCCACTAATATAATAAACACTTCATCATATAGAAACCTTTACTTAGTTCATTCCAGAAGAACCAATGCAACACGCAACTAAATTCTCAACCCGCAGCAAAATACAAACCTCGAGTAGTGGCCTAAACCACCATAATTCTTTCGAGTTCCATCTACACATAATAGGACATGATACTCGAATGCCCCCAAATAAAATCAATTGCGGTGGTTGTTAGGCCTCACACGTACCGCCACAAATCACATGTATAACTCAACACGCTGAAGGAACTGATCATTGCCGCCATCATGACAGTTCAACTATTGCTAACCGATATGAATTCCCTTAATTTACTTCGGACTTGCCTTAGGAATAATAATAGCTCCACTCAAAACATCATGAACCCAATTCCGCACTCATCCTAAGTGACCTTATTTCACGAGGCCACGTTGTCTCCAATACCCACGAACCATCACATACACCTGCTTGTGCGCATATTCGCATCTTCAATGGGTACACCTATTCTGAAAATTCTTCCATGAATCTGAAATTATTTTCTCTCATTCCTCAAATGCCACACCGCATACCGAAGATAACGCAGAACACTCCAAACTACCTTTCGTATTCCACTGCCAAATCTCGATACTTAACCACACCACGGACTCGAAATCCTTAGGCACCGCACTAAAATTTTGAATCTGCTAGGACCATTGTTGAGAGTCACCCCCTCTGACTTATCCCCGAATATAATCAAACTCAAAGGCCCTGCTAGCACATGAACACCCTCTCAAAGAAGCAATCGGCTCAATTCCCCTCCTTATACATCACACCCACACAAAGCATAGACTCTGAGTCTTCCCAAAACCTGAAGATGAACCGGTAAGGCCAAAGATAGCACACATTTCTCAAATCTTTTGCTCAACTTACCACTGATATTTTCTTCCCTTAGTCGTAATAACCCACTAATACATTGATAACCAGAAACCGCACAAGCTGACAACTACGCAATCCAATCATAGACGGTGGGGCTCTCCCACTTAGCTTGAAGCTACAATTACATAACCCTGGAAGCCACCAAGATTCCTTATGTTAAACATTTCATGAATATTCTGAATCACTAGCCGCACTCACATATTCGACCTCTTACTGGATAGTCAGTAAAATTCTTCGTCGAAGCTTCATCAACACCACACAACTGCTAACCTGCTCACAGGAGATATCCCACGTGTGGGAATTCCATGCCGACCTCCTCCAACAATGCTATACTGAGTACAATTACCACAAAGCCAATAAATCATCCTGAGGCCGTGCTCATTCGCCATATGTACAAGTCTGTTCACTCCTCATGGACATCCACTAAAGGCGCGACATTACATTCCAATCCAAAGTCGTGTCGTATTCTGCTTCATATTAAGCAACTCCCTCCTGTCACACCCAATCTTCCTCAAGATAGCAACCAATATTCCAAATTAAGCCTGTAGGCCTAGTCATTGTCCACCATGAATACCAAATCACCCTAACTTTCCCCAAGGCATGTAGCTATCCTACCACAGAACCCTTTTGCTAGTCTGCCACTCTCCCACTTTGGTCAAACCCTCTCTTTTGCGCAACTAGTCGACTTCTGTTTCCTTACACTTGGCCTCCTAGAAGTTTAACCACCGCAAGACACCTCCCACATGTCCTTCCCCATCCTTCGCTGCCCAGTTGTTGCCTTAACTCAAAATTCATCTCTGTAGCACCTGAACCACCAGATCGCTGCCAACTCTAAATCTACCCGAAGATCATCTTCCTTGAGCCATCAATATTAGGATTACCTATTCGATTCTGAACCACAACACACTGCGATATCTGACAGATGCTTCCCCGGCACCATTCACAATACTCTGCCCCAAAGGCGATTTGAAAAGGGCAATAACACCGGTGAACTTAACACATTCAATCAAGGACGACGACACCACATTTTGTATGAAGATTCCACCACACTTGAAAATACCAAATCTCATTACTCCATCATTCCAACTTGAACATTATTAGTCTGATTGCCTTTTCCTCCACTGGAAATAAAACACTGAACCTCTGAATCACGCATTGAGAAAACCTCCTTTCAATTCCTTCACTGCCCCTACACGTAGACAAGTATCCTACCATTACTTTAATATTATGCGATAACAAATCATGCAAATCATAGAACTTGGTGCATAGCCCCAAAACCATCAGAAACACAGCTACTGAGCTGAGATGATAGAACATCCTTCCACAAGGCGACGACATTAGCCCAATCGAAAACACAGGGAGAAACATCCTACTTCATGTCAGTAGTGCCATTAAAATTCCTCGATTACCAATTTATAACAAGTGCTTTTGCATAAGATTGAATAAGAAGGAAATGAAGGCATAAGCCTCAAAAGAATCAAATCGCACGATGAGGAATCAAGAAGGGAAGTGCTCTTATTAGTCTGGTAGCCTATCGAAGATAAGTACAGACGTCTCTTTACCGATCCGCAAGACTCTACTAGACTCGCTCATGACTCGTGAGATCTAAGTAAACCTATTGCTCTGATACCATGTTGTCACGATCCAAATCCATTAAAGGTCATGATGGCGCCGGACACCGCTGTCAGGCAAGCCAAAAATAAATACTTAATTTGGTTCTCATTTTAGTATATTGAAATCATAATTTCCTTTAATTAAATAGCAAAAGATGGAATTTACAAAGTAAATAATAATATTTTTAACAATTTCAGTTCAAGATAACCCATAAACACCCCAAAATCCGGTTTCACAGGTGCATAAGCATCAACTAGGAAGTAAATATAAAGTACAACATCTATCCGAAATACAAATTGGACTGGAAAAATATAAATATTCTGAAGGAGACTCTGCTGGCTGCGGATCGTAGTATAGAGTGCAGCTCACCTAAGTCCCCGCAATAACAGTGCCTCTGCACCCACAAGGCCACTAGACATATATGTACCTGCACAAAATGTGCAGCAAGTGTAGTATGAGTACGTAAATCAACGCGTACCCAGTAAGTATCCCGCCTAACTTTAAAGAAGTAGTGACGAGGGGTCAACTCGGACACTTACTATGGGCTATAAATAAAATACCAATGGTATAGATAAGTATGGATTTCGTAGAACGGCTGAAAGCTCAATATTTTGAAGTAAGTAAGAAATTATTTTATAATTAAGAAATCTCCAAATTTATTTCTCATTATTAATAATTAATCTCAGGCCAAGGATGCAATATCATTTATTGTAGATTCTAAAGCAATCAATTTAATCATGCGCAAATCATGCTGAAGTCGTACGACCCGACCCAACATATAAATATAAATTGTGCACTGTCGAGGGTCGAACGACTCGAACCATAGATGCATCTATTAAATCTGCCGAGGCGTACGACCCGCTCCAAAAAAGATAAACTTATTCAAACAACCAAGTCAAGAATTTATTAAGGGGCAATCATTCAAGGAAATGCCAAATTCTCATTTAACGGTCAAGAAAACAATTTTATCCTTTTAAAATTCCTTTACCAAGTTCAATGTGATTTAAGCAAACCAAATTAATAAGAAGGTTGCAAGCATCGCAAGTATAACATGATTTGGATCCTAGACTACCCGGACTTAAGCATAATAGTGGCTACGCATGGACTCTCATTACCTCGTGCGTACGTAGCCCCCACAAATAGGAGCACATATTGAATTATGTCACCTATGGGGTTAATTCCCTCTTACAATGTTAGAAAGGAGACTTACCTCGCTCCGACATTTTATAACCGGCTCCAAAGCCCTTCCAACAACTCAAACTGATGCCCAACGCTTCAAAACTAGTCAAATAAGATATAAACCAATCAAAATATTCTCTAATACTCATAATTAATCAATTTACAATAGTTTCCAACTCTGCTCGAAAAGTCGATAAAATCACCCTCGGGCCTACATGCCCGGATTCCGAAATTTTTTGAAGATAAACGTTACCCATAGCCTCACGAACTCAAATATATAATTCATTTCCAATTCCATGCCCAAATTCGTGGTCAAAATTCAAAAATACCAAATTCTAGGTTTTCCTCTTAAAATCCCAAATTTCTACAAATGTTCATGTCTAAATTCATATATAATCTAAGTATTTAAGTTGCAATAGGTGGGAATCACTTACTTTACTATTGATGATGATAACCTCCACTTGAATCTATCTAATAATCGCCCAAACCAAGAGAAAATGAAAGAAAATGGGCCAAATCCCAGTTCTTAAAGAACTCTTCTCCCCAGCGACTTCCGCACTTGCGGCCGCTTCACCATATTTGTGATCCCGCAGGTGCGGCCAAAACCTCGCACCTGCGCGTGCCCTCTGCCTAGCATGACACTGCACGTGCGATGCCAAACGTGCCCCTGCGGTCTCGCACATACGGAGACCTTACGCTTCTGCGACTCCAGCTGCCACCTCAAACTCCGATTCTGCGGAGCTTTATTCGCACCTTCGCCTTCGCAGGTGCACCCAAATTCCCTGCACCTGAGGTTGCTGGCCAACCTCCTCTCCTTTGCACCTGCGACTCATGGCTCACACCTGCGGCCCTTTTCACTCAGGTGCGATTGCACCAGATATCAGCCGCCTCATCATTTTTTCCAAGTCCAAACTCGATCCGTTAACAATCCGGAATCCACCTGAGGACCTCGAGACCTCAACCAATTATAACAACACGTCCCAAAACACATTACGAACTTAGTCTAGCCTTTAAATCGCATCCAACAAAATCGAAACTATGAATCACCCTCCAATTCAAACTTAATGAACTTTAGAACTTCAAACTCCGACAATCGATGCCGAAACCTATCAAATCACGTCGGATTGACCTCAAATTTTGCACACAAATCATAATTGGCATTACGGACCTATTCCAACTTCCGGAATCGGACTCCGACCCCGATATCAAAAATTTCACTCCCGGTCAAACTTCTCAAAAATCATCCAAATTCCAACTTTCGCCAAATGACCTCAAAATGACCTACGGACTTCCAAATACATATCCGGGCGCACTCCCAATACCCGAATCACCATACGGAGCTATTCCCATGCTCTGAATCCCAAACAGACATTGATAACATTGAAATGCACTTCAACTCAAATTTATGAAATTCTTCCAAAATGCCAACTTCTATAACGGGCGCCGAAATGCTCCCGGATCATCCAAAAATCGATCCGGATATACACCCAAGTCCAAAATCATCATACGAAATTGTTGGAACCTTCACATCCTGATTCTGGGGTCGTTACTCAAAAATCACACTTTAGTCAATTCCTCCAACTTAAGGCTTCAGAAATTAGAAATTTTCTTTCCAAATCAACGTCGAACTTCCCCAAAATTAAATTCCGACCACGCGTACAAGTCATAATACTGGAAGGGAAGTTGTCAAGGGCCTCAAACCATTGAATGATGTGCTAGAGCACAAAACGACCGATCGGTCATTACAAAATTGGTCTGACGGAAAAAGAGTGCAACACGTGCTTTCAGACCTAAAGGCTTTGTGCCGTTTGCTGAAAAATCCATAGTCAATTTTTTTCGACCACCTGCAAGTGTTAATCTGAATAGAAAAGGAATGAAAAAGGGGCGTACCTTAGCAGTAGTACCGTTTTAGGTGAGATATGTTTCAATTGCTCCATAGTTGTTCACCATTCATCGTTCCGAGCTTGTATGACCCTTTTTCCGGTGACCTCGAGAATTTGGTATGGTCCTACCCAATTCAGACTCAATTTCTCTTCATTGGGATTTCGGGTGTTGAGTGTGACTTTTCTTAGCACTAAGTCCCCGACATTAAAATATTGAAGATTGGCTCTTCGATTGTAGTATCTCCCGATCCGTTGCTTTTGGGCGACCAGTCGGATGAGGGTTGTTTCACGCTTTTCATCCAATAGTTCTAGGCTCGTATTCATGGCCTCTTCATTTGATTCCTTTGTTGCATATCAGGACCTAATACTTGGCTCTCCAACTTCGACCGGTATTAGAGCTTCAGCGCCATAAACTAATAAGAATGGGGTAGCTCTGGTACTGGACTTCGAGGTTATGCGGTATGCCTAGAGAACTTCGGGTAGAACTTCCTTCCACTTTCCTTTGGCGTCGGTTTGCCTTTTCTTAAGATTTTGTATGATAGTTTTGTTGGTTGATTTGGCTTGTCTGTTCCCGCTGGGATGATAAGGTGTTGATAGGATGCTTTTGATCTTGTGATACTCAAGAAATTTGGTTACTTTGCTGTCGATG
Source organism: Nicotiana otophora (assembly GCA_000715115.1). NCBI lineage: Eukaryota > Viridiplantae > Streptophyta > Magnoliopsida > Solanales > Solanaceae > Nicotiana > Nicotiana otophora. The sequence continues at coordinate 3,544 of AWOL01S0010744.1, read as the reverse complement.
AACTGGTTTCCGTTATCACAAACCATTTAGGATGGCATTCTGAATCGACATATGATGTGATGCCAAATGAAGTCAATGACTTCCTTCTCCATAACTTTCTCGAAGGCATGTGCTTCAACCCACTTAGAAAAATAAACATAAATAAAATAAATTGAGCTTTACCTGGTGCCCATGGAAGAGGGCCAACGATGTCCATTACCCACTTCATGAATGGATATGGTGACAAGACTGAATGGAGCAGTTCCCCGGGTTGATGAATCATTGATGCATGCCTTTGGCATTTGTCACATTTTCGAACAAACTCTTTCGCATCTTTTTCTATGTTGATTCAGTAATAGCCGGCTCTGATTACCGTTTTAACCAATGATTCGGCACCGGAGTGATTTCTGCAAGTGCCCTTGTGAACTTCCCTCAGAACATACTCGGAGTCTCCCGGTCCCAGAAATATCGCTAATGGACCATCAAACATTCTTCTGAATAAGGTTTCGTCTTCGAACAAGGTGAATCGTGTTACCTTCGTGCGCAGGGCCCTCGATTCTTTTGGATATGAGGGAAGCTTTCCGGTTTTCAAATACTCTATGTATTTATTTCTCCAATACCATGTCAAGCTTGTGGAGTTTATCTCGGCATGGCCTTCTTCGACTACTGACCTCAAGAGTTGTACGACTGCCCCCGAATTAAGCTCGTCGTCCTCGACCAATGACCCTAAGTTTGCGAGGGCATCGGGCTCACTATTCTAATCTCGAGGTACATGTTTCAAAGTCCACTCCTTAAATCGGTGCAAAATTACTTGTAACTTATATAGGTATCTTTGCATTCATTCTTACTTGACTTCGAAGGTTTCATTAACCTGATTCACCACGAGAAGGGAGTCGCATTTGGCTTCGATCACCTCCGCTCCCAAGCCTTTGGCTAGTTCGAGACCTGCAATCATGACCTCATATTCGACCTCGTTGCTAGTCAATTTCACAGTTCTAATAGATTGTCTAACCACGTTACCTGTGGGTTATTTTAGTACGATGCCGAGTCCGGACCCTTTTATGTTCGAAGCACCGTCGGTTAAGAGGTCCAGATTCCCGAGGATGTACATGAGTTTACTAACAGATCTCTTTCAACCTCGGGTACTAGGGCCGGCATGAAGTCATTCAAAAAGTCTGCCAAAATTTGAGATTTAATGGTTGTTTGAGGTCGATATTCGATATTATACCCGCTGATTTCTACGACTCATTTTTCCAACTGCCCTGAAAGCTCGGGTTTATGCATCATATTTCGAAGTGTATAAGTTGTTACCACACATATGAGGTGACATTGGAAGTACGATTTTAGTTTCCTAGAGGCGATTATTAAAGCGAGCGCCGATTTTTATAGGTGGGGATATCTAGTTTCGGCCTCACCTAAGGTCCGGCTAACATAATAAATTGGAAAGTGAGTACCTTGTTCATCTCGGACTAGGACACCACTTACCGCTATCTCCGATACTGCCATATATAAGTACGGTTGTTCGTCTGCCGTTGGTGTGTGAAGCAGCGACGAGCTCGATAAGTAACGTTTAAGCTCTTCCAAGGCCCATTGGCATTCCGGGGTTCATGTGAAGTTATTTTCCTTCTTTAGCAATGAGAAAAATTGACGACTCCTATCGGAGGACCTCTAAATGAATCGTCCCAGGGCGGCTATGTGCCCAGTTAACCTCTGTACGACCTTTATGTTATCTACTACCGTGATGTCCTCGATAGCTGCAATCTTATCGGGGTTGATCTCTATTTCTCGGTTGGATACCATGAATCCAAGAAATTTGCTTGACCCGACCCCGAACACGCATTTTCCCGAGTTCAGCTTCATGTTATATTTTCTCAATATACTGAAGGGCTCCTGCAAATGCTTCAAATGGTACTCTGCTCATAAGGACTTAACTAACATATCATCGATGTAAACTTCCATAGATTTCCCTATTTTTTTTTCAAACATCCGGTTTACTAGGCGTTGGTACGTGGCACCAACATGTTTTAATCCAAATGGCATTACGTTATAGAAATAAGTCGCATATTTAGTGATGAACGAGGTCTTTTCTTGATCATCCGAGTTCATTTGTATTTGGTTATACCTGGAATAGGCATCAAGAAAACTAAGGATCTCGTGGCCGATCGTGCATCGATCATGCGATCGATATTAGGCAAAGGAAAAGAATCCTTGGGGCATGCTTTGTTTAGGTCTTTGTAATCTACACACATTCTAAGTTTGTTTCTATTTTGAGGAACTACCACTACGTTTGCTAACCATTCGGGGTATTTTACTTCTCGGATGGACCCTATTTTAAGAAACTTGGTTACCTCATTTTTTATGAAGGTGTGCTTGATCTCGGACTAGGGTCTTCTTTTCTGTTTCACCTGATGGAACTTCGAGTCCAAGCTTAGTTTATGGGTGGTGATTTCCGTCCGGATCCCTGTAATGTCGAGATAGGACTAAGCGAAAGAATCCATATTAGCAACAAGAAATTGAATAAGCCTTTTCCTGAGCTCGGGATTTAACCCCGTGCCCACGTATACCTTTCGATCGGGCAGATGTTCAATTAGTATGATTTGCTCCAGCTCCTCGACCGTTGATTTGGTGGCGTCGGAGTCATCGGGGATCATGAAGGATCGAGGGACTCTATAATCATCATATTTGCCAGTCCCCTTCTTCTCTAGTTGGGTCGAGGCAGGCGTCTGTGATTTCTATTTAGCCTCATGTTTTCCCTTAGAATTTGACCCCTTCATCGATGAGAGTGTCGATATAGGAATCACTTTGTTAACGGCAAATATTTTTTTTGCGGTGGGTTGCTCCTCATAGACTATTTTGATTCCCTCAGGTGCTGGGAATTTTAGAACCTGGTGAAGGGTCGAGGGCACTGCCCTCATGTTGTGGATCCATGGTCTCCCGAACAGGGCGTTATACCTCATGTCGCCCTCGATCATATGGAACTTCATCTCTTGGATGGTCCCAGCCACGTTTACCGACAAGGTTATCTCGCCCTTAGTAGTTTTACATGCCATGTTGAATCCGTTTAGCACTAGGGCCACGGGCAAAACTTGGTCCTGTAAGCCGAGTTGTTCTACGACCATCGACCGAATGATGTTGGTCGAGCTACTTGGATCAATTAACACATGTTTAACTTGCGTCTTATTCATAAGTACAGATATTACCAGAGCATCGTTATGAGGCTACATGATCCCTTCTGCATCCTTGTCGTTGAAGGACCAGGTTCCTTCTGGTATGTAATACCAAGTTCGCTTCTCCCTTGTGATCGACACCTTGGCGCGTTTTAATACCAGCCCTTGGGGAACATCGACCCCTTCGATAATCATGTGAATAATGTGTTGCGGTTCTTCTTGTTCATTTTGTCTGTTGGATTCTCTATTTTTGAAATAATTCTTGGCTCGATCACTTAGAAACTCCCGAAGGTACCCGTTGTTGAATAACCGGGCTACTTCTTCTCTCACTTGTATGCAATCTTCCGTTCTGTGGTTGTGGGTGCCATGAAACTTGCACATTTGGTTGGGATTTCTCT
>AWOL01S0010742.1:10876-26323 GCA_000715115.1 Nicotiana otophora | reverse complement strand
TTAGCCGTTTCAAGCCTAATTTCACTACGGACTTCCAAATAAAATTCTGATCACGCTCCTAAGACCAAAATCACCATACGGAGCTGTTANAATTACATCAAACAATGCTAAAATCACGAATCATGCTCCAATTCAATCTTAATGAAACTTAGAATTTCCAACTTCTACATTCGATGTCGAAACCTATCAAATCAAGTCCGATTAACCTCAAATTTTGCACCCAAGTCATAAATGACATAACGGAGCTGTGAAAATTTTCAAAACTGGATTCCAATCCCGATATCAAAAAGTCAACTCTCCGGTCAAACTTCCAAACATTAAATTCCTATTTTAGCCGTTTCAAGCCTAATTTCACTACGGACTTCCAAATAAAATTCTGATCACGCTCCTAAGACCAAAATCACCATACGGAGCTGTTAGAATCATCAAAATTTTATTCCGGGGTCATTTGCACATAATTCGACATCCGGTCACTATTTGAACTTAAACTTTAAATTTTTAATCAAAATTCCATATCTCGGACTAGGGACCTCGAAATTTGATTCCGGGCATACGCCCAAGTCCCAATTCACGATACGGACCTATCTGAACTGTCAAAATACTGATCCGAGTCTGTTTACTCAAAATATTGACCAAAGTCAACTCAATTGTGTTTTAAACATTTAATTCACATTTTAATCCATTTTCACCTGAACATTTTTCGAAAACTTTTACGGACTGCGCACGCAAGTCGAGTAATGAAAAATAGTGCTTAGATCACATAATTAATTATTAAATTTAAAGATGACATTTTGGGTCATCACATGATGTCATTGAAGATGTAAAATTTTTACAAAAAATTTATGTGGCTACACTTGAGTTTTCTGGAGCTTATTATCCTACTATTGCAAATGGTTTAGTTCATATCGCTGAAATTTCTCTTTTACTCCATAATTTGAAGAAGAAAGAAGGATATTCTTCTGTTGTTGAATCTAAGAAATATTTCTACTCAATTCCCCCTATTTACCTAATTGGCGCTATTTAAACCCTTCTATCAAAATGGCTACTTGTCGCTAATTAATCACTGTTTTATATGTTTATATGGATATTAGACCAATTGAAACCCTTGATGTTGAAACTTGTATTTATGATCTACACAAAGATTTACAAACTTTATATAATTATTATGCTAACATTGTTGATGCTTCTGCTGCTGTAGATGCAAATATTCCTTCAAGTTCAATTTTAACATCTGCATCTGGTGCTTTGGAGGATAATGATGGTGTTGAAGATTATTTGATTTGGTCTACACTATGAGAGCATCAACAAACCAGTAGCAGGAACATTGATGAACTCCAATTCTACTTGCAAAAGTCACTAGAGCCCCGCACAAAGGAATTTCTACCGCTGGGTTGATGGGGGGAACAACTCAAATCAATTTTCTGTTCTTTCGGCCATGGCTCGAGACGTGCTAAATGTGCCGATTTCAATAGTCGCATCAGAGAGTGCATTTAGCCAAGCAAGGCAGCAACTAGGAGATACTCGTCATTCATTGGGCATCAACGCTTTGGAAATTCTAGTGTGCTACAGAGATTGGATAAGATTAGAACGACGAAATCAAGGGCGTGGAGAGGTAGATGAAGTGGAGGACCAAGAAATTGGAGATATAATGATTTATGGTTCCGATTCAAGTAATGCCGGAAACCAAGAACCTCATGTTGACATAGATGAACTTACAAAAATGATGCAAAGCATGTGATGTACTCTTTCTTATTTTTTATAATTGTTGTAAATTTTTAATTTACAAGTTCAAAAATCAAAAAATCAAAATAGAACTTGCAAATTAATTTGAAGTATTATTTATTATTCAATGAAAATATAAAACAAAAACCTTTGGAGTTTGATCATGCCTATTGGTCTTATTAAATTATTTTTTGTAGCCACTTACTTTCAAATTTTAATTTTAAAATTCAAATTTCAAATTTAAAACTTTAAACTTTAAAGTTTAATTCTAAGCCTGACAAGTGAGGCTTGCTCAGTTGGTAAAGTACCTCCACCAACGGCCGTTAGGTCCTGGGTTTGAGTCACGCTGGAGGGGAAGTGTGGAAACACTATAGATCCTCCTAATTGGGAGGGATTTAAATGCGAAAAAAAAATTCTAAGCCTTAAAAGTTTGCAAACACTTAAGTATTAATAACATTGAATAAGAAAAATAAAATATACTAAAAAAAAAATAAGTAATTCGGCCCGGTCCGGACCCGTTAAATCCGAACCCGAACGGGCCCTAACTATACCGAAATTTTTCAGCCCGGTACCAGCCCATTTATCCAGCCCACTACTAGCCAGGAACAATAATCGGACGGACCATTTCTTTTCGTGTTCAGCCCGGACCAGCCCGTCCAGTTAACACTCGCCCCAATTTGTCAAACCCTATCTTATGAAATCTCCCTCTCCCGAAACCGAGACCAAATCGTCGGCATGTATCGCCGGATCATCGTCGACTCCCTCTTCTCTCCTCTGATGTTCTCCTTCCTTCCCCTCTTCTCGCCATTGAGATTGTAGCGTCGATAGGGAAGAAATTATGAAGCTTCTCGTCTCCGGATGCTTGCAACAACTTCTTTTGCCCTATTGCGCCTTTGATGATGTCAACTTCCATCTCCAAACAAGGTTCAGTGAAGTCCTCTCTACATCTCTATATTTTGATTTGATTGCGTATTCATGTGGATCTAGGGTAACAGTGTGGTTTCACTTTGCTCTATCAATAGTTGGTGGATCTGTGCTTAGATTGTTTTTTTTATTTAATATTATATATTTTTTCTGATCTATGAAATGGTTTCATTTATTGTGAAAATTTGGCTGACAAGCAATGCAGTTGACGTTTTTTAGTCTTTTATTGTTATTTCCTTGAATAGAGCTGTGAAATTTTATTGCTCGAGGGATTGGATTATTCTTATGGAATTGACTGTAGTATCATCTGGAGAATCATAGAAGGTAACAAGATGAGATTAGTATGATTTTGTACTCCTTTAGTCTCTCTATAAAACTCAACGAAGGTAAAAGAAGCTACCTGTTCAGCTGTTTTTCTAGATATATTTTTTGCTTGGGTAAAGTCGGTATGTTTGTGAAGGTAATGAGATGGGCTATATGTATGCTCGTTTCTAGTAAAAAAAATCTTCTTTATCATTAGAAGAAAGACTAGTCGATCACTCAAATGGTCACTCAACTATTCAAAATTATTNTATTGCTCGAGGGATTGGATTATTCTTATGGAATTGACTGTAGTATCATCTGGAGAATCATAGAAGGTAACAAGATGAGATTAGTATGATTTTGTACTCCTTTAGTCTCTCTATAAAACTCAACGAAGGTAAAAGAAGCTACCTGTTCAGCTGTTTTTCTAGATATATTTTTTGCTTGGGTAAAGTCGGTATGTTTGTGAAGGTAATGAGATGGGCTATATGTATGCTCGTTTCTAGTAAAAAAAATCTTCTTTATCATTAGAAGAAAGACTAGTCGATCACTCAACTATTCAAAATTATCTACCAAAGTTATCTTTCTTTCGTTTGTAACAACATAGCCACTTAACTATGTCAATAATACTCAGAAGGTCTCAACTAGATTTATCAAATTTTTGATCGCCAAATACCTATTTTACCCTCTAAATTATCAACTTTTATCTTCTTTTTTATTTAGCTTTCTAATATAATAATTTTTTTCTCTTTTTAATTTATATTATGGACTTACCTTAGAATAAATAAATTTTATTTACAATTAAAAAAATTAAAATAGTATTTAAGCATATATAGTGTTGGAATAATAAAATATTGAGCATAATAGAAAGTTAATTAGAACAATTTGTTTGTAATAATAATTTTGATATTAACAAAAAAAACTCAAAAAATTATTTACATAATTGAGAATGAAAGAAAATAAAGTTTTAAAATATATATTCCATGCACGTACTATAGAAAATAATTATTTAAAATAAAAGTATTTTTGTAACATACATTACATATTCTTGAATATTATGCTCAATTATATTATTATTTCGACATTATAATGCTAGAAAAATAATTCTTTTTCTTTTTTATTTTTAAAAAAAATTATTTGTTTCTATAGGTAAGTCCATAATGTTGATTAAAAAGAGAAAAAATCATAATATTAAAAAAGCAGAAGATAAAAGTTGATAATTTAGAGGGTAAAATAGGTATTTGGCGATCAAAAGTTTGATAAATCTGGTTGAGTGACCTCTGAGTGCTATAGGCATAGTTAAGTGACTTTGCTATTACAAATGAAAGAAAGATGACTTTGATAGATAATTTCAGAAAGTTGAGTGATCATATGAGTAATGGACTCGAAGAAAGACCCGCAAAAATGAAAGAGGGTAAAAGAGCAGGGTGTGCTCTTCTTACATTCAGATTATATTTTTGTTTTTATAGGAGATTGTATAAATGATTGGTCTCTTTTAAGACATTTGAGTATCAATCATTTGATAAAATTTTAATTTTTTCCTTGGTTGAACAGAATTTATGATTGAGAAATGGCGACATGTGTTTTGCTACTTTCCTTTTTAAAGATTATGAGTTTAACTCGTTGCAGTATAAGTGCTGAACAATTGCTAGTATTCCATAGGAAAGATTAAGTTTGCTAAAAATGGAATTTCATGAAGGAGACAGTTGCTCATTTCTCTAAATGTGGTCTTACATGTGTTTTTTTACTACACGGTCTTCACAAGCCTTTTCTTTCATACTGAACTTTTTTTCTTTGAGAAAGTATCAAATGAGAAAGGAAACAACTGGTGAACATCATAAAAGGACAATCCGATTTAAAAATTTACAAAGTGTTTGTCGATATTTGTGTTATTTCCTTTGTTAAAAGTTGCTTGGTGCTAATTGCTTGCTTCCTTTATCTTGTTCCCATAAACCTGCATACCACCAGACTTTAAAGTAAGAGCCGTGTTACAGATTATGTAGCATAGTCGATGTGCTTAGTGATATATTTTTTAGATATAATACATCCTTAATTAAATGCTAATGTTCTACATCTTAAAATTTTCAGAAGTTAAAGATGGGAGAAGATATTGGTCTAGCGCACCCCAGCTTGATAGAAGAGATGATCCCTCAGGACTTGGCTCACTTATTTCCTATTCCTTACAGGTATAACACTTAGACTTCGCATGATAATTGTGGTGGACTGTAATCACTTTGTATACGGTCAAAATCGAGTTTGCCCTTCGTGTGATTAATCAAGATTGGAGCATGATGGACCGAGGTTCATCATTATAATATCAAGCTCGAGACCCAAAGGCCGATCAATATCGAGCTCGAGTCAATATCGAACTCGAGACCCAGAGATCGACCCATACCGAGACCGGCCAAGATCGAGATCGAGCCAAGGGACAAAAGAGCCGTTATAGCCGCATTTGGGAAGAGAATCTTGGCGGAAACAAGGAAAAATTAATTAATTAATCTATCATGTGATCCCCACTGTGTATTTTTAATTATACCCAAAATGGAATTCCCCCACTATATTAAGAGTGATTATCATTTGTAAAAGGAGATTGATTCATATACACATTCATTCTAATATATACAGAAAACAAAGCCAATACTATCTTTTGGTGGCTTTTGGTATTTTAGTCAAATTGTTTCTTCTATCAATCGTTCTTCACCCGATTTGGAGGTGATTAAACTGGAAGGCTTAGGCTAATTAGTTCATCTGGTTTGCATTCATTTCTTTTATAACTAATTTCAACACACATTTATTTATCTTTCCCGATTTGTACCAATTTATACCACGTATCCTTAGAACTACGTATAAATCCAACTCTATCCGTTTTTCGGGTAAACAGTTTGGTGCCAACCGTGGGTCTAAGGATAATAGTGGTTATTTGATATGAATTTTTGTGAAACACACTATTTTACACTTGCTCTTGGAAGTGTCTTTGATTTCAGGTTAAAAACGACGAACTCTCAATTAATGGCCCTACCTATCGACAACGAAGCTGGCCTTCAAGATGAGAATAACAACCTGATGCCCGGGGATGAAAGGCCACTCGTTGACCCCGTTGGAACTCGAGCCATAGATCCAATTGATGTTAATTCACATATGGCCATTGAGGCGAACCAACGTTCCGACCCTGAAAACAACATTCAAGGTGGAACTCGATCTGCAGTTCGAAATACCCAAAATGCTGGAGAAGACGGAATTAGCATGCGTATGATTTTCGAAATATTACAAGCTCAACAGGTAGCGATAGCTCAGTTGCAGAGCGAAACCCAGGCACCGAACAGGCTCGAGCCCGGTCCACCCCAAGAAGTCACCCACAAAACAGGGCCAGCTGTAGTAAGGTCAAATGAACAAGAATCGGGGACTAATCCCGAAATTATTAAGATGCTCGAGGAACTGACAAAACGAATTGAGTCAGGAGAAAGGAGGATTGAAGAAAACGACAAAAAAGTGGAAACTTATAACTCCAGAGTTTGATCAGATCCTGGGGGCACCACCAATATTAAAGGGCTTGGATTCTAAATAATTCATACAAAAGCCTTCCCCCCCGAGCGCGGCTCCAAAATCGATCCCCAAGAAGTTCCGCATGCCCGAAATTCCTAAATATAATGGAACAACCTATCCCAACGAACATGTCACCTCTTACACATATGCCATCAAAGGGAACGATCTAGAAGATGACGAGATCGAATCCGTATTATTAAAGAAATTCGGCGAAACCCTGTTTAAGGGAGTAATGATATGGTATCATAATTTACTGCCTAACTCTATCGATTCTTTTGCTATGCTTGCATATTCTTTCGTAAAAGCACATGCCAGAGCCATAAAGGTCGAAACCAGGAAGTCGAACCTTTTCAAGATTAGGCAAAAAGATAACGAGATGCTAAGAGAGTTCGTATCTCGTTTTCAAATGGAACGAATGGATCTACCACCGGTCACGGACGATTGGGCCGTTCAAGCTTTCACCCAAGGACTGAACGAACAAAGCTCGATGGCTTCACGACGGTTGAAGCAGAACTTGGTACCCGACTGTTACCTGGGCTGATGTACACAATCGATATCAATCGAAGATTAGAGTCGAAGACGACCAGTTGGGTTCTGGGTTCGTTATTAAAAGGGACACCGACCGAGAACCAAGGTCGAACAGGGACTGATACCGGCCATATAATGAGGATCGTAGGGGTAGCGAACCGGGACGTCACGCCGTACGGGGCGAAATGAGAAGTGATCGAGGCCAAGGGTCTCGAGGGCTGATGAACAAGAGTGGGTTCGACAGACATACCGGACCTAAGAAAAGTCATCCTCAATACCCGAAATCCGAATGAAGGGAAACTGGGTCCGAATTGGGAAGGACCGTATCAGGTTCTCGAAATCGTCGGAAAAGGATCCTACAAGCTCGGTATGATAAACGACAAATAACTACCGAGCAATTGGAACGTATCACACCTTAAACGATACTACTGCTAAGGTACGACCCTCCCATGTTCATTTGTATTTCGAAACTAACCCTTGCAGGTGTTCGAGCAGAAACAAGGATGGATTCTTCAACATGAAGCCTTTAGGTCTGAAAGCGCGCGTTGTACTCTTTTTCCCTTAGACCGGTTTTGTCCAAATGGGTTTTCCGGCGAGGTTTTTAACGAGGCAACCATTGATCGTACTAACTTAGAACAATTCAACAGTATCCGAGGCCTCTTTATAATCAACCTCGAATACTGGGGGGCGTCACCCTCGGATATCAACTGCAGCAAAGAAAATGACACACGTTAAAAGGTTCTCGAGAAGACAAGATTATTGTATGGGCCAAACGGTCAAATGAATCGTGCCCGCGTAGATTGCTCAAGCCTTAAGCATAAAACATGTACGCATGTAAGATTATTTCACACAAGAATGAAAAGAGGTCCTTCCAAGAATTTATTGCATCCGATTTCTATGGATATATCGAGCCCAAGGGCAACTTTACTTCGAGTTCAGGATGTCATTCTAACTCGACCGCAAAGCCCAAGGGCTATCTTGATTCAAGTTTAAACTATTACCCCAATCGGGGACTACACACAAAGCCCAAGGGCTTCCTTATTTCGAGTTCGAGCAAATCTTCACTCGACCATGAAGCCTAAGGGCTACTTTTACTTCGAGTTCGAGAAATCATTCTCACTCGACTACAAAGCCCAAGGGTTACCTTATCTCGAGTTCGAGCAAGTCCTCACTCGACCTTAAAGCCTAAGGGCTACCTTATTTTGAGTTCGAGCAAATCCTCACTCGACCTTAAAGCCTAAGGGATACTCTTATTTCGAGTTCGAGCAAATCCTCACTCGACCATAAAGCCTAAGGGCTACCCTGACTCGAGTTCGAGCAACCATTCTCACTCGGGTACTATCTATCGAGCCCAAGGGCTACCATTACTTCGAGTTCGAGCAAATCCTCACTCGCCCATGAAGCCTAAGGGCTACTTTTACTTCGAGTTCGAGAAATCATTCTCACACGACTACAAAGCCTAAGGGCTACCATAATTCGAGTTCGAGAAATCATTCTCACTCGACCTTAAAGCCTAAGGGCTATCTTAATTCGAGTTCGAGAAATCATTCTCATTCGACTACAAAGCCTAAGGGCTACTTTAATTCGAGTTCGAGAAATCATTCTCACTCGACGACAAAGCCTAAGGGCTACCTTAATTCGAGTTCGAGAAATCATTCTCACTCGACTACAAAGCCTAAGGGCTACCTTAATTCGAGTTCGAGAAATCATTCTCACTCGACTACAAAGCCTAAGGGCTACCTTAATTCGAGTTCGAGAAATCATTCTCACTCGACTACAAAGCCTAAGGGCTACCTTAATTCGAGTTCGAGAAATCATTCTCACTCGACTACAAAGCCTAAGGGCTACCTTAATTCGAGTTCGAGAAATCATTCTCACTCGACTGTAAAGCCTAAGGGCTACTTTGCTTCGAACTCGAGTATTCACTCGGGGACTACCTATAAGAAAATGTCGTGTGCAACACCTGCTATCGGTCCTTGCTATCTCAATCTTGGACCTTCGAATAATTATTCCATGCTAAGGCACTTTTTGACCTTTGTATAATTTAACAAAAAGGCAAAAGATTCAGAAGCCATAGAAGGGAAAAGTTTTATATATACATCAAAATCTTTTACAAAGGTAACACGGCCCGAAGGAAGTTCTTTACAAAGGCCGAAGCAGCCTCGATAGAAATAACAAAAACTACTTAAGGTCCTAAATGGCTTGGTCTTCATCGGAGGCCACGTCCTCGGGATCTTCCCCACCTTCAGTTTCGCTTGAGCTATCAGAGTCTTCCTCAGGAAATGCCAGCCTTCGAGCCCTGTTTTCCTCCGCCTTGGCATTTTCAATTTCGGCCTCAACATTGAAGCCCTGAGCATTGACCTCCTCCAGAGCTTCTCTCCGAGCCTACCATTTAGCATGTTCGACCATGCTCTTGGCCTTGGCCTGGTTAACCTCAACCAGTATTTTAAAAGGCGTGGGCGTAAGACAGGGCGTTTTACATATGCCTCAGCGAGGCGTAAGCACCGAGGCACAGGGCATAAGCACCATATGTATTTAATTTTTAATATTTTATTGCATAAAAATATAAATATGAAGAAAGCAGTTAAAATTGCATAAAAATTAAAGAAAACTATAAATATGTGAAATATATATATATATATATATAGATGTGTTCCATCCCCACAAAAACTAATCAAAATAATTTATTATACGCTACTTAGAAGCACAATTAACTCGAGTCGAAAAGAATAAAGTTTTCTACATGGAGGACAAAAAGGAGGATTAGCCTGTAATTTGAACTTTGAACTTGCTGCTATGAAAGAGAATGGAGTTCTCTTTGTATTTGTTAAAAAATAAATTGAATATTCATTGCTTTTGGGAGATATAGCAGACTAGCGGACAAGATAAAAAATTGGGAAAGACCATGAATTAGGGCTTTAATCAATAAAAACAAAGGTCTTGACTTTTAAATTTAATACATTTCAGTTTCTTTTTAAAACTTTTGAATAATTACCACGCTCATTTTTGAGAATTTAGGTATATTATAAAGGACTTATTCAATAAATTTTATTTTAATTTGAAAAAGTCTCTAGGGCTTACGCATCACTAAAACAACGCGTCTCAAATGCCCGGGCGTACGCCTCTTGAGACTTTCGCCCCACACCTTCGCCTCGGGGCGTTTTTGGTGCGCCTCGCCCCAGGGCTCGCCCCGAGACTCGCCCCGAAAACGCCTTTTAAAACAAGGACCTCAACATCGATCCTGAACTAGGCCATTTTAGTATCAGCTCTTTTATTAGCCTCGGTCACCTCAGATCTGACCACTTCGAGTTCATTAGCCAAGCTTGCCTTATCGGAAGTGGCCAAATCTAACCGACTCTGAAGCTCTTCAACCCTCTCGATCAGCACCGAGGCATTTTCTTTTGCAGCCCGAAGCTGGGCCTCAGCCGATTCCAATTGCGCTTGAACAGCCTCCTTGTAGGAGGCGAGGATATCCATATTTTCTTTGCATTTTTCCCCTTCGGCCATTAGCTCATCTACCTGCGAATTGAGCCGTCCGATCTCTTCAAGCCTCTGCCGAACCTGCAGAATCGGGTTTTTAGTGGTTATCTCTAATTCATCTTCACTGTCGTGAAGAATTCGGAATACTTGTTCGGCCATCTCCTCGTGCTCATCCCAAGCCGCTGCCAAATCTTCTCGAAGTTTCTCGCTAAGAAGTTTATAGGAGTCGCTCTTCTCAGTGAGGTCCCGAACCTCGGCCTCATGCTCCTCTCGGATTTGGAGGAAAGCCTCGTGATGTAACATTGAAGCCTATAAACATGGGAAAAAATGTTAGAATTATCTACAATAAGTATAAAAGAAACAACATAGATGCCATCGAAGTTACCCGATTCAAAGCATGCTGGGCCTCGTTGAAAAGGCAGGCGGGTCCTACTACATTCATCACTGTTTGATCCTCTTCGGTCACTAGGGACATAAGGTAACTAGCAATCCCCACGAGGGGAGAGAAAATTCGGGTATCCTCCGGGACGGAGAGCACTACCTTCCGCCTACGATCAAGATTAATACTCGGGTTCGGGAATCAGTCCACCAGTTTTGGAACCGATGAAGACCTGGTAGAGCCCGACCAATATGTTTTCTTTGGTATCGGTAATCCACCGAACCCGATAACCTCCCCCGAGGCAGTTGACTCGAGCCCATCCAGAAAATCGTGGATATCGGTCGGCTCCTGAATACCCTCGTAGGATCAACCTTCCAACATGCTGGCCTCACGGATTATAGCATCCGAAATTTGAGGGGATCCGCTAATATCAACTATCCCGAGCTCATCCCTCGAGATATCTTCTGCTGCCCGAGAAGTCCTACCCTCGATCTCCCCTTCAACCATCTCAACTCGAGACGGAATAGTCTCGGCTTTTTCTTGTTCCGGGATTATAGCCAGGTTTCCCTGATTCACTTCCGCCGATTCGGAAGATTGTTGTATCACAATGTTAGCCCATACACCGGCTAATTCCTCTTCTCCTTCGGGCTCTTCCCTTAATCAGCGGATCGATTTACCGGGGCCCCCTTTCGCTTGCGAGATTTCTTCGCCTGTTTTTTCTTTTCCGAGATCGGGGAACTCGATACATCTTTTCTCTTCTTTTCTTTAACCTGCTTCAGGACAGGAACCTCCTCATCACCAGATGGGGGCCTCATGGCAACGTCCTTCCCAAGTCCTACAAAGGAAAAAATAGGGTTAAGCAAGTAAAGAAGAGCAAATGACAAACAAATTAAGAAAGCGACTTACCATGACTACGGGCATCCCATCGATCCTTTGATAATTCCACCCAAGCGCGCTCAGAGTACGGTCTCTGCAGCACCAGACCTTCAACCCATTATTTAAGGTCCGGAATCGGCTTAGGCATCCGAGCCACAGCTGTGACAAGAAAGAAAAAATGGATCAAGAAAATCAAAGGCAGTTACAAAATTAAAACGAACGAAGGGAAATAAATGCTCACGGTTCATATTCTATTTCTCAGGAAATGACATGTCATCGACAGGGATCAGGTCCGAGGTTTTGACTCGAACAAATTAGCCCATCCAACCTCGATCACGAGTCTCGTCTATACTCGAGAACGACGCTTTGGTTGCTCGGCGAGCAAGCTCGATTAACCCTCCTCGATAAAGTCCGAGGCTATAAAGACGCATAAGGTGGTCGAGAGTGAAAAGACACCCCTCGATTTTGCTCGAGAAAAATCGGAGAAGAATCACTATTCTCCAAAAAGAAGGATGGATCTGGCCGAGGGTCACGTCGTATCTCTTGCAAAAGGCGACGATGACAGGGTCTAAAGGATCCAACGTGAAAGGATAAGTATAAACACTTAGGAATCCTTCCACGTGGGTAGTGATTAATTCATCAGGCGATAAGACTACCACATGCTTATCGTCCCAGTTGCATTCTTGTTTGTTCGCGAGAATTTTCTCGGTGATTGTACATTGATACCTCGACATCGGCTCACATCGGACCGGTACCGAAGAAGGTTTTTCAACCTTAAAATCACTGACAGTCGAACACCCTACCAGAACGAATTCCTCAGGGCGAGGCTACGCCACATCCTCAGCACCGGCGGGTCGTGATGAAGAAGCAACCTTGTTTTGCGGAACAGTTTTAGATGTTTTGGCCATCTAAATTTCTGTGAACAAAGAAGAAGGGAGATTGAAGTATTTGGTGTTTTGAGAAGAACAAGCAAAGATATTCCAAAACCTGGAAATACGAAGCTTTGGAGAAGGCGAAGGACTGTGAAGCTTGGAATGAAAAAGGTTTAAAGGTAAAAGTTTGAAATAATGAAGAAAGGGGCTATTTATAGATTTCATAGCGACGGTTCAAAATTGGCAGTGGTCGACCATCGACTAACGCGCATTTAATGCCTTGGTAACTAGACCGACGGGACGTTTGTCACATACGTCACAATCGGGCTCGTCGCAGACGTCAGTATTCGTTTAGTCGGAGGTTGAAAAATCATATCGTTTCTCGCCACCTTCTTTCCGAGAAACGAGGGGACTATCTGTATACGGTCAAAACCGAATTCGTCCTTCGCGTGATTAATCAAGATTGGAGCATGATTGACCGAGTTTCGTCATTATAATATCGAGCTCGAGACCTAGATGCCGATCAAATATCGAGCTCGAGACCCAGAGACCGATCAATATCGAGCTCGAGACCCTGAGACCGACCCATACCGAGACCGGCCAAGATCGAGATCGAGCCAAGGGACAAAAGAGCCGTTATAGCCGCATTTGGGGAGAGAATCTCGGCGGAAATCAAGGAAAAGTTAATTAATTAATCTATTATGGGATCCCCACTATGTATTTTTAACTAGTGAATTACCCTGCGCTTTCGCGCGGTCATAAAAACTTCTTCTAAGTAGAAGCTTATATATATATATATAAAGAAGAAATCACTAATAATCAGAATGAGCAGCTCTATAGAAGGCAATTAACCCAGCAATCACTAAGTATATAGATACAACACTGCTACATTAGCATAGCGGAAATCCACAAATAACATAATATGCAGTACAACTATCTATTGTTTTTGCAAATGTTCAAAGTAGTTACCCGAAAAGAATGTGATAAACTCCTTCATGGCCACGCAGATGAGATTTCTATTGCATATCAATGTATCAAGCATTGGACGACGTTAGAATTCTACCATATGTTGGAACAGGAATATGGAATTAATTTTCAAGAACCATTATATATACATTCCCAACAAAAATACATCAATATGGTTCAGACATAGAAATATAGTCGTATAAGGACTTGAACTTGATGAAGCTTTTGCATGCTATTTCTTTCTTTGAGCATCCTTCCTCATTATTTCTCTAAATGAAGGCTTCAAAATAAATAATGTCTCAACAACACACCATATGAATTTAGAGGAAAACAAATAACTACCCGAGAGAAGAACAATTGATTATATCCTTTGGGAAAAAAATATGCACCCAAATATTCAGAAAGAGTTATAAAGGAACGCAAGGATTATGTTTTCAATATTTCGAATGTTGCTCTCCGGGCAGTGAGCATCCAATTGTTAATTCCTTTCCTTTGAAAAGAGAACATCAAGCAACAACCATCAATATGTCTTGCAGAACTTCCTGAATGAACAGTTCAAGGAACCATTAGCAGTTAACACTATGGCTAAGCAGTTCTTTTTAGGAAGCCCATTTCACTTCGCCCAACATTACCTGCAGTGTACATCAAGCACCTCTAGAAGAATTTTATTTTATTTTAATAATATATTTAAGCCGTATTTGCTGGAGGAATTGTTTAATCAACCCAAGTACCCTCCACAATAATGAGAAATCTTTCAAAAAGAGATTTTCTTTTTCTCTCGCCCTCTGAAGACAAATATTAAGAGAAAAATGAGATAGCACCAACTGTGTCCTATCATCTCTTGAAGGATATTGAATTACATCCACATTTCTTGTGCAAGAACCGAATCTTCTTGTTCCTTGATACTCTCTTAATTACCTCCAACAACTGTAACACAGTCGAGGAAAACAAATATAAGCCCCGAGGCCCGAGATAGAAAAAGAAAAAAGAAAAACTTAAAAGAGATTTGAAAATTAAACACCAATCTATTTATAAACATGAAGCTTCAAACTGTCCATCGGCTTCTTGTCCTCTATTGTAAAGGCAATGATGGGGCACATTAAATAATAAACTAAACAGCCCATATTCTCGCCAAATATAAACAACCCATATATATATAGATTATACCCAAAATGGGATTCCCCTACTATATTAAGAGTGATTATCATTTGTAAGAGGAAATTGATTCATACACACATTCATTCTAATATATACAGAAAACAGAGCCAATACTATCTTTTGGTGGCTTTTAGTATTTTAGTCAAATTGTTTCGTTTATCAATCGTTCTTCACCCGATTTGGAGGTGATTAAACTTGAAGGCTTAGGCTAATTAGTTCATTTGGTTTGCAATTATTTCTTTTATAACTAATTTCAACATACATTTATTTATCTTTCTCGATTTGTACCAATTTATACTACGTATCCTTAGAACTACGTATAAATTCAACTCTATCTGTTTTTCGGGTAAACACACTTGTTGCTGGTTTTTCGCTGTTGGTGGTGCTGCGCATGTATAGCTTGTGATCTTCTCTATTGATGAAGCACTCGGTTTCGCCATTGGTGTTAAGATGACTTACTAGAATCTCCCTGGTTAAGAATAGTTCAGACTTCAGAACTAGTACCACAAATTATAAAATCTGGAATACGTTGACATTCATGTAAGCTGTACAATTTTGAAAGAAAGTCCTCACAAAAAGCTGTTATGATTAAGTTGTCACAAGTCGTGCATATATTGTAATCCACTGTGGTGATGAATTATGTGTTCAACCTAGCATTTTTAAGGAAGCTTATTTAGTTCTTATTTGATAATCTTA